>VSMD01133074.1:0-30233 GCA_008750895.1 Mirza zaza
TTTTTTTGAGACAGAGTCTCGCTTTGTTGCCCAGGCTAGAGTGAGTGCCGTGGCGTCAGCCTAGCTCACAGCAACCTCAGACTCCTGAGCTCGAGCAATCCTGCTGCCTCAGCCTCCCAAGTAGCTGGGACTACAGGCATGCGCCACCATGCCCGGCTAATTTTTTTTTTTTTTATATATATATTAGTTGGCCAATTAATTTCTTTGTATTTTTATAGTAGAGATGGGGTCTCGCTCAGGCTGGTTTTGAACTCCTGACCTTGAGCAATCCGCCCGCCTCGGCCTCCCAGAGTGCTAGGATTACAGGCGTGAGCCACCGCGCCCGGCCTAAAAATTTTTTTTTTTTAATTTAGAAAAGCTTTTAGAAACTCATACAGTCAGGTTCTTGGAGGATTTTGATAATGAATTGGAAACACAGCACATTAGTTTCAGAACGGATGATGTCAGGTGCATTTATGTTTTAGTGACAATGACAAACAAAACTAAATTTGGATTCCTCTTGTAGAATGTCAGCGTTCAAGGTGTGGTGGCTGCTCATGACAACGACAGACTTCTCTGAGATGCTAGTTTGTCAGATTAATCCTGTAGACAGTGATTTTTTTCCCCTCACTGCCATTTCCTTCTTGAATGGGAGACAGATTCTCTTTCTGTGGCCACTGTCTGTCAGACTCAGGGCCATCATTTTCTGTAGCAGTGACACGTGATGCTAGACTTTAAATTTCTGATTAAATATAAATATTTCAGAAATTATGTCCTTAATTCATGTGCCAGTAAATACCCATTAATCCCTCAAATCACGGGGACCCCTCCCCAACCCCCAGACACACACAGTGACGATGTTCAAAGTCCAGGGTTACTTGTCACTTGCAGCTGAGCTGACTACGGAACAGGAACCTTGGGGCAGTGGCGTGCTCGTGGTGTGGCACCGGCCTAGCCATGGTCCACAGGGGCAGGGACTGGGGGTCACTGTAGCTAGGGCATGGGTCTGCTGGAATTCAGGCATTTTTATTTTCGGAAATACGAAGTGTGGGTTTCTATTTTAGAATTTCAGGAAATTTCATCAGAAGCAAATAGACCGTACTAGGGGTGAACTCATATGCAAGTAACTGTGTTTTGAGGACTTTGGTGGGTAGAGTAGTAATTGGACAGGATTTTGGAGTCAGATCGTCTGGGCTTTTTACCTCCTAGCTGTTTGCCCTGAGGCAAGGTACACAGCTTCTCTGAATCTCAGTCTCCTCATCTATAAACTGAGAATGGAAATAATACCTCGGTGTCTTCCAGGGCTGTTGTGAGGGTTCAGGGAAATAAAACTTACGAAGTGCGTGTGAGCACAGTGCCTGGCCCGTGGGAAGTGCTTGGTGGTCGCAGCCCTTGGTGTTGGACAGCGAGTTGGAAATACTCCGTGGTGGTCTCAGCCACTCATACGTCACTCCTGCACGTCACTCCTCTCCCCAACTGCCTTGGGACTGCCTCGGGCTACCAGGCCACTTCTTGTGTGTGTCCAGAGCCTCGCTACTCCTCCCGCTTTGAGTCTGTGATCCGTGCACCTGCTGCCGCCCAAGCTCGGTGCTTGTCCCCAGGCCGAATCAGAACCGAGAATGAGAACAGGTGGTTTGAGGAAAGGGAAAGGCTTTATTAATCTGTGTGCACATGAGGAGAACAGCGGACTAGCGTCTCGAAAGACCGATGTCTGGCCTTTAAGCAGAAAGACAGGGCTTTTAAAGGGGGCGGTTCAGAGGCTGGGTTAGGGCTTGCGTGACCAGTGTCACATGTGGCTTCGGGCTCTTGTTCAGCTCCAGTTGCGGTTTGTTTGGGTTGACCTTATCTCCAGTGAAGGTGACCTGTGGACAGTTCTGTTGAGCAGTCTCCTGTGGGTTAAGATACTAGAAAACAAAGGACATTTTTCTGCCCCTTTGATTGGGGGCCTTGGGCAGCAATGCAGGCTTTAGTTCCCAAAAGGGTGGGGGTTTTAAAGAGACAACCTGTAATACATTTTGTCCTTTTTCATCCCCTTACCTCTGTTTGGCTTCCTCCCCCCCTCCCTCCCTCCCTCCCTACTCTCAGACCGGCTGCTCTCTTCCTGGAGCCTCCTTTCTCCACTTGCCCTTTCTGGTGGCCCTGTGTCATCTTTCTTCCCTGCCCTCTCGCTTCCCCCCACTACCTACCCACACCCTCCTCCCTCCTCTCTCCTCTCATCTCCCTCCCTCCCTCTCTTCTCTCTCTGCCCCCTCCCTCCGTACCTCTTCGCTCTCTTTCCTGCTCCATCTCTCTCCCTTTTCACCTCTCTTCTTTTCCTCTCTCCACTCCTTTCTTTCCTTTCCTTTCCCTCCTTTCCCTCCCCTCTCTCTTCCTGCCCCTTCTCCTCCCTGGCTTGGCTGCCCCCACTCTCTCTTACCCTGTCTCCCTCCCCCTGTTTCTCTGTGAAATCCTAACACCTTGCCTGCTGAGTAGACAGCCGTGGCCCTTAAGGGGAAACACGTTGATTGAGTCTTTAAAATCGTTGTTACTTACGATGGGGAATATTTTGTCATTTCAGTAGCCAGACCGTGTGCTTTACTTCCCGTTCCAAAGGACTTCACAGCATCATTTTATATTTTGGGGGCTCAAAAAGTTAGAGGATCTATAGGTAGGCTACAGTTTAACTCTTTTTCTAAACATTATGTATACTGTACCTGCAAGTTTGTTTGATATTAGCTTCATTATACATAAAGTTCAAATGAAAAACATGTTTCTAAGTAACAATTACAGGTTCTGGCATTACTGTATGAACCTGTAACTATTGTGTAGAAACGTTATTTCATTTGATCAGACATGATTTCATTTGTTCACATGCTGATGTTTCTTGTTTAATGTATTTGATTTTTTTTTTTTTTTCTTTCTTCAGATTCCTTTCTCTTTGGTCCAGTTTCCCTTATGGGAGTCCTTAAAGGTAAGCTTTTCAATCTTCATATAAAATTTGCCTCTGATTATCACAGGTACGCAATAGTCTCAGTGTGCAAGAGGAGTAGAATATAATGTCAACTAGAGGTTTAAAAACTCAAAAGCATTAGCACTTGCAAATACTTCTTATGTGTGCTTCCTTTGCGAGGTCAGCCTTCAATCCTGTTCAGGTGGCCGAGACATGAAATCCACACCTCCGCTTTACTTTCTTCCATATTGCACTTTCTTTCCACCCAGTGGAGTTTTGTTCTACTTTAGGAGCAGAGTGTGGTGAAGTGTGAGTCAGTGTTGGGGCAGGTCACTCATCTGTTTACAGCCAACAACGTTTTAAAAGCCTGTGTTCCCAACATGCAGAGCTGTTGCATTAGTTTTTCACCTGCCGAGGCAGTGATTTGGAAATTGTTGGTCATGATATGACTTGTGTGGGTCTTTGCCAGCATTGCTAAAGAGCATAATAAAAAAAAATGTTAGCATCTTACATGGTAAGGATACGTATTATTTTGTAAAACTTTAATGTCGTGTTTGCATGTGCGTGTGCACATCTTTACTGGGTTGCAATGTAAAGTGTAGTTTTTGCTGTGGATAATGGTCAAAAAAACTTTGAAAGCTCTTGTTCAAGTGAAAATTTTTCATAAAGGACCAAACTGAAATCTCTAGGGTGGGTTTTAGACAATACAAAAATAAAGAAATTACCCCATAATTTTAGTTACTAATCATGGATTATTCATATAAAATATCTTTTGAAGAATATAACAGACAGTATTTAAACTCTGAAATAAATTCTGTTAAAGTTATATACTGAAGGATAATAAATTAAGACAAAATATTCTCTTAAAAAATAAACTCTGGAACATTAATTATTGGGAAATATTTCTTCTGAGTGATCTAATTTTTAAGGAGCAGTACTGCTCATTTAATATAGTTGTTTGGGTCTTTTGTTGTTTTGTTTGTTGTTATTTTTACCAGTTCCCACACGGCGCATGGTGCAAATAGATTTTTCAGGCAGTGTTTCAGGGCATGACATAACAGCTACCCAATGAGAAGCTCACATTCCATTAGCACAACAGCTCTCCTTTTTAGTGTGTGACAAAAGAACAATGAAGCCAACAGCTGTCCAGCAAACAAGACCCACTTTATTAGTGTCTCAGTAACTGGCCTTCATGCAGATTCTGCACACTGACATCCTCACGCTGTAACTCTGCACAGGAATGTTTTGGGGCCCAAACAAGGAAAGAGCATGGGGTTTATTTCTTTTCAATAATAAGAACATTTGTAGCGTTCTAGCTAGTTAAGAAACATCTAGAAGTTTTCAGAGTAACCACAGATAATGATGCTATGCTTTAAAAAAATTTTTTTGAGCAAATGTTGAGATGGTATAGTTTTTTGTTTTTGTGTTTTAGGTTGGGTTTCTTGAGGAATAATTTACATACAGTAAAATTCGCCCTTTATAAATGTACATTTTTATGAGTTTTGACAAATGTTTGTAACCGCCACCGTAACTAACGTAGAGAATGTTGCCATCGCTCCAGAAAGTTCCCTCACGCCCCTCTGTAGTCAGTGCCCTCCCTCTGTCCCCAGCCCCTGCCACCTGCTGTTCTGGTAGTTTTTCCTTTTCCAGAATATCACATAAACAGAGGATGCTAATTCGCATTTTGTGCCTTGCTGCTTTCGTTTAATGTAATGCTTCTGAGAGTCATTCATGTTGTTGCTTGTGCCAATAGTTTGTTCCTTTTTATCACTTTGTATCATTCTGTGGCTGTGAGGCTGTACTGCAGTTTGTCTGTTCACTAGCTGATGCACGTTTGAGTTGTTTCCAGTTTTCGATGATTGTGAATAAAGCTGCTATAATTATTGGCACATAGTATTTGCAGGGACATATGTTTTTCTTTCTCTTGGGTAAGTACCTAGGAGTGGAATTGCTGGGTCATAAGGAAAGGATATGTTTAATCTTTTTATAAGAAACTGTCAAAGTGTTTTCCAAAGTGGCTGTACCCTTTTGCATTCCCACCATCAACGTACGAGAGTTCCGGTTGCTCTACATCCACGTCATTACTTGTTATTAAATTTAAAACATTTCCAGCTATTCTAACAGTTGTGAATGGGCATCTCATTGTGGTTTTAATTCGCAGCGCCCTCATGACTAAATAATGGCAAGCATTTTTTCATGTAGTGTTTTTGTAGCATCTACATGTGAAGTCGGTGCTTTTGTAGAAGTAGGCAGTTTTTGACACGTCTGTTGTTTTTGTGTTGACGATTTAAACTTGCTTTTGCAACCGAAGAGGGAGATCGTATCATGCGGAGATTTCTCTGCTGTGTTTAGGTAGGAATACTACTCAGAAAAAATGTTCTCAGCCAAGACCGTAGCCGATTGCACATGCGTTGTAGCGCAGGGAGTGAGGTCTGCAGCCGGGGTGGCCGCTGTCAGCTTACACCCAACTGTCTCAAAGTTGTCATCGTTGTCACGTCTCTCCTTCCTGCTGTCTCCCCCGTTTCTGTTTAGTCACTGTTCTCCCGGCCACCTGGTCTCCGACCCCAGATTAAAATTCGATTCTCTTGTTTCTCTTTCTCCCCATCATGTCGCTCACCAAGTCTTGCTGGCTGTGGCTCTGTGCAGCCTGCGGCCACCGTGTACCTGGTTCTTACGACCGTAAGCCTGGCTCAGGTCCCAACAGGTTCTCTGCCTTCTCGTCCATTCCACGCGTTGACTTCGTGTGGTCTTCCTGAAACATCGCTTTGAAGTCACATGCATGTTCTCAGAAACATTGAACTTTCTAAGACTCCCAAAGATGAAGTTAGTGGCGCCCAAGGATTTCCACCCTGGGTTTTTGGCTCCCTCCGCCATCCCGTGTTTTCCCTTCCAGAATCCTCCCGCTCCAGCCAGAATAGCCGCCCCCTGCCGCTAAATAGCAACTATCCTCCCCCCCCCCCCCCCCCCCCCCCCCCCCCCCCCCCCCCCCCCCCCCCCCCCCCCCCCCCCCCCCCCCCCCCCCCCCCCCCCCCCCCCCNCCCTCCCCTCCCCTCCCCTCCCCTCCCCTCCTCTTTGACTTTTTTCTGAAATGTGCTTCCCAGAGTCCAAAAGCAACGCCTCCTTCAAAGCTCAGTTCAGGCGTGCATCTCCTGCTGGAAGGCTTCCTGCCAGGCCTTGGAGGTTTCCTGCACACCGTCATCTTGCTGACCGGCGTGCGGTCACGCCGTGTCGTGTGCAGCACGGGCAGGTGCCGTTCCTGCCGGCCACGTCGGAGCTGCCCCACGACCGTGGGTGAGATGCGGCTGGGCCTGCACGAGCTTAGCACCTAGCAGGGAGGCCCGAGACCCGCGGACGACTGGGGTGGAACGTGTCCCCAACAGGAGCATACTCAGGGTCACGGGGGAGCCCGTCCCCGACGCTCCAAACCTGTCACTGCGCTGCCTCATTTCCCATGTTTTTTTTTTTTTACATACAAAAATACATTTTATTTATCTTTTTTTATTTTATTTTTTATTTATTTTATTTTTTATTTTTTAATTTAATTTAATTTTATTTTTTAATTTAATTTAATTTTTTTATTTTATTTTATTTATTTTTATTTTTATTTTTTATTTTTTTATGAACTTATCTACTTTTACAAGGTTATTAAAATTAATAAGTACACTTTCAGAGAATCATTCTCATTGGTATGGATGGAAGGAAATGTTGGAGACCTCAGAAACCACACCTATTACATATCTAATTTGTTAGACAGTTGTTAACATAGGCATCTGACTTAAGAAAAGTTGTTAAAATTGATAGAGTAAACAGGACCATGTGTCTTATTTATACGGCACCTTCTTCATCTTCTTAGCAGCCTTCTTAACCTTCCAGATACATTTGTCGGGGGCGAAGTATTGGGAGTAGGAAATTAGTGCTAACTTTACTGTTATTCTCTCAGTTGTGGTGTTTGATTATCCCTAAAAATGTCCCACTGTGCTGAGTCAGTCATTATATGATTCTAACCATTTAAATTAGTGCATTCAGGAGGTATTTTTGTAATATTTATGGTTATTGCAGTGAATACCATTTTGCTAAAGGTCCTACCCTTTTTCTTGCCTGTCTTAGGCAAGAAAAAGAAATAAAACATATCCCAATTGGAAAGGAAGAAGTAAAACTGTCTTATTCACAGTTGATATGATTATCTATGTAGAAAATTTGATGGAGTCTACAAAAAAGCTGTACGAGCTGATAGGTTTAGGTTGCAGAATACAAGATCAGTGTAAGAAAATTAATTGTGTTGATAAATCAATTTCCACATATTAGCACCGAACAACCAGAAGTTGAAATTTATAAAACAAACATTCCCGTTGACAATAGCATCAAAACACGAAATACTTAGGGATACATTTGACAAAACCAGTGCAAGACCTGTATACTGAAAACTACAAAATAGTGCTGGGAGAAATTAAAGGAAGCCTAAGTAAATGGAGAGAGATGTCTGCTTACGAGGAAAAAACCCTCAACATTATTAACACAAAATAATCTCTGAATTCACTGCATCTCATCAAAATCTCAGCAGGCTATTTTGTAGAAATCAGTAGTACCATTTCAAAATTCATATGGAAATGCAGAGAACCTGGAGTAGTCTGAACAGCTTTGAAACAGAATACAGAAAACTAATACTACCTGATTTCAATATTTATTGTAAAGCTTCAGTAGTCAAGAAAGTATGGAATTGACAGCAAGATAGATACATAGATTGGAACGGAATGGAGAGTCCAGAGATAGACCCACACATATATGGACAATCGATTTTTGACAATAGTGAGATTCCCCACTCATTGGCAAAAGGGATTGTCTTTTCTAGCTGCTCAAATAATTAAATATCCTTTGTGTAAAAACAAAGGAACTTCAATCCACACCTTGTACCATATTTTAAAATTAACTCAAAATGGATGATAGATATAAATGTGAAATCTAAAAACATAACATTTCTAGAAGAAAACACAGGATTGAAAAATCTGTGTGACTTTGGGTTAGGCAAAGACTTCTTAGGTGAGACACCAAAAGCAAGATCGATAAAAGGATAATTTGCGCTTCACCGAAATTAAAAACTTTTTTCTTTGAAAGACATTGTTAAGAGAATGAAAAGACAAGCTACAGACTAGGAGAAAATACTTGCAAATAACTTGGTGCATTTAATCAGCACCTGTGGCCTTCTGATTTGGAGATTGTTCTTTTTTAAGCACCAAAGGAGGCAAGAAAAGCTTCATCTTTCTCTGCTGCATCCCTTTTAATAAAAGGATTTGTTCCGTAAAATTTGGATTCAGTCGAAAGGCTGCACTTAAGGACCTAGAAGGGCACATGTGGCCTTAAGGCTACTGGTCCCACCGTGGACTCGGTAAGTTGGACAGTAGACGACCCAACAAAAGTGTGCAGGGCATATGAACAGACACTTCACCAAAGAAGTTATAATGAATGGCAAATAAGTACATGATAAGGGAGCTAACGTCATCAGTCATTAGGTAAATACAGATTAAAACCCCAATGAAATAGAACTATGCAGCTGTTCGAATGGTCACCATTTGCAATGGTGACAATACCAAGTGTTGGGAAGAATGTAGAGAAACTTGAGCTAATGGGAATGTAAAATGATACAGCCGTTTTGGAAAACAGTTTGGCAGTTCTTGAAAAGTTAAATATATACCTGCCCTGTGATCTAACTATTCCACTCCTAGGTATTTCCCCAAGAGAGAGAAATCCATGTGTCCATTAAAGATTGGTGTTCATAGCAGCTTTATTTGTAATAGCCCCAAATTAGAAAAATCCCAGATTTCCAACAGGTCAATACATAAACTATCGTATAACCAATGGAATCTTACCTGTCAGTAAAAAGGGAATGAACCGTTGATATCTGCTTGACATGGATGAATTGTAAAATAATTCTGAATGAAAGAAACCAGCTTTTAAAAAAAATTAATGTATGATTACAGTTATATAAAATTCTAGAAAGGGCAAACTAATATAGAATGACAGATTGCTTGGGGGCAGTGAGGAAGGGCAGGAAGGGGTTACGTTAGGAGCACAGGAAAACTTTTATTTCATGGGTAAGTTCACTGTCTTAATTGTGGTCGTGTGTGTGTCACACATATTCCCTGAAAATTGTTTCCTGTGCACACGCCAGTGTAGCTGTCACCCTGTTTCTTTGACTTATTTTAGAATGCAGTTACATCCTTGGGAAAGGCTTGTGTCATCAGTGAAGAATGCCACCAAAATAGCTTCTCACTTAAGTTCCCATCCCCAGAGCTAGCCCGCAGGAGGCTCCGATGACTTCAGACGTTTAATAACTCGTATTTTCTTTCTCCCTCACCCAGGCCCTCTGGTCCTGGAGGCAGGGCCGCGCGGCGGATTCTTGGCAGTCGGCCGTGTGCGGGGCTCTCGCAGGTGAGAGGGATTGTGCTGTGCTGGGAAGGACCAAACGGGGAGAAAAATGTGAAAGTATGAACTATGCCACAACAGCATTCTTTAGACATTCCAGATTGCTTAGACGAAGGGGGTTCCAGGAGTTGTTTGAGAAAAGAACATGTCTTGGGGGAAAAGAAAAACCTGCTCAAAACGTGCCTGCCTGAAAGACAGACGGCCAATTTGTTTTTGACAAATTTTCCTTTCTCGTGTCATCTTTATTAAAGCCTGCGCTCGGGGCCTGGGTTGATCTCAGAGATGATTTATGGAGTCCCGTGTGGGAAGCGTCCGCCCTCGAGTTGCTTTGGGGCGTGAGCGATTCCTCAGCGGGCCACGATTCACGGTCAGGGGGACGCGGGTGACACGGGGACACGCCGCAGATTAACCAGTGTCGGGGAGCCCCGGCCTCTGCAGCTCGCCCAACGCCAGAAAAGGGGCAGCCGCACATCTGGGCGCTTTCGGGACATAAAAGCAAGAGCAAAGCGACGGCAGGCAATGTCGCGTTACCCGCCACCGAGCCACGTGAATACTCCCGTGACCTTTTAATGAGAACGCAGGCGCTTGAACGAATCCAATAAGTGATACGTTTAAGAGCCCAAAGAGAGAGATCTTATTTTGTTGTTTCAAATAAAGGCAGATTAGAATTACAGTTGACATAAAGTGTAAATTTGCCAGAAAATTGTAGTAAACTTTTAGTTTCAGATGTGAAACTAGTAAATTGATAGACAGGCCGAGTTCAGGGTGTCCGTTGTATTGGAAAGTAATTCTTTCTCCATTTGTTCAGTGGTTGCTGGATTGGGTTTTTGTTGTGGTAGTGATCGGGAAAACAAAACGTACTGTGTAGGATTCATTATCAGTAATTAGACCCGCTCGACTTGCAGAATTGATAATCAGATGTAAGCACCTCGCCCCGGACACGGAACCAGCCCGATCGGCCGTGCTGTGATTGTTTCCACATTTGTTTCTATGTTGTCACCGGCCGGGCTGAAGACGTAGGTGGCCTCGATTCCTTTCCCAGAGGTCAGGAGTCCACTCCCCAGTCCCTAGGCGAAACGGGCCATTCTGTCGGCCCCTCGTGGGCCCCGGGGACAAAGCGAGTTACGGAAACGTGGTCGCCCTGGATGCGGAAGGCCACTTTTTTTTTTTTTTCTTTGAGACAGAGTCTCACTCTGTTGCCCAGGCTAGAGTGAGTGCCGTGGCGTCAGCCTCGCTCACAGCAACCTCCAACTCCTGGGCTCAAGCGATCCTCCTGCCTCAGCCTCCCGAGTAGCTGGGACTACAGGCCTGCGCCACCATGCCCGGCTGATTTTATTTTTTCTATATATATAAGTTGGCCAATTAATTTCTATTTATAGTAGAGACAGGGTCTCGCTCTTGCTCAGGCTGATTTTGAACTGCTGACCTCGAGCAATCCTCCTGCCTCGGTCTCCCAGAGTGCTAGGATGACAGGCGCGAGCCACCGCGCCCGGCCAGGAAGGCCACTTCTCAAAGTTAAGGATACTCTAGAACCTTCCGTGTGTTGAAGGAAGAGGTGCTCGTTCTCTGGCCCCGTTCCCTAAATGCCCGATTTGCAGATGTGCCCGCGGACGCCTCGCTGCTATTAAAGAAATCTGCGTCCACCTCAGTTTCCCTTTCTGGATGACGCCCTGTAAGAGGCCTGGCGCTCGCGCCCGGCGGCAGGAAGGAAGGCAGGAGACTGTGTCGGCGTCCTGCGTGGCAGGGCTGCCATCCGGGCGCTGTCAGTTAGGGCGGGTTGCAGGAGGGGTAGCAGCCCGGCGGTGCTCCAGTGACAGCTGGGGACGCTGGGAGGTGGAGAAGGGGGTGAGGTGACAGCCTCGCAACGCTGTCGAGTCTCTTCTGTCCCCAAGTCAGACTTGGGGGCCTTCCTGAGCACCGGTTCCCTCGCCTGTCCCTCGTAGAAGCAGCCCTTCCTGCCTTAATTAGCCTCGGTGACCGACACAGCGGCTGTGCTCCTCATTTGTCATCCGTAGAACGGGACAGGCGTGGGGGTTGTCACCGTTTCAACAACAACGGCCAACACCCAGGAAGTGAAAAGCTATTCTCGCAATAATTTGTCTTCTCCATTGATCGAAGGAATAATGACATTAATAAGTTAGCTTTATCAACGTTTAATATCATTTAATAAATCTCAACAAAGTTGGCATAAAGATTATCTGATAGGTTGCATATTTTAAAATTCCTCCAATATTAGGCATCTTATCTTTTCAGCTGAGGTTCTGGTAAGTGAAGGACTCTGTCCACGGCCTGCAAAAAACCCTGTCGTGGGTAGATGCACGTATATTTAGCAAAAGATATAAATACGTTTCTTATTTATATCCAGTTTTGTTTTGAAATTTTATGTGGCACAAATGTTGACCCCCAGAAACAAGGCTACTATTTCAAAGCTTTCTGAAGGACAAGCGTCCCTTGGAAACGCTGCAGGTGGCGGGAGAGCGATGTCCTGCTGCGACATTGCGCCCGCTCGGCGTGGAGAGGAAGGACGGCCCGCCACCCGCGCGGCCCCGTGACACTCTCGCCCGCCGCGCGGGGACACTTGGCCCCAACGTGGCCCAAGGCGGTGACAACACTGGCCATGGAGTCAGAAAACAGAGTCCCCAGCCCCAGGGCTCGCCCAGGTGTGGCTAGGCTGGGTCACGGCCGACACGTGCTCACCCTGCGTCCTCCGTGCCGTGGCGGGCTGTCGGCTGCTCGGCGCAGACTCCGAAACGCCTGGCCAGGTTGGGGTGGTGACGGCTCGTCATGCTCGGAAACCCCCTTGGCTCCTGGGCGGGGGTAAGCTAGGGGAGAAACCAGGACTTTGGCCCGGCGCAGTGGCTCACCCTGTAATCCTAGCACTCTCTGGGAGGCCGAGGAGGGAGGATCGCTCGAGGTCAGGAGTTCGAGACTAGCCTGAGCAAGAGCGAGACCCTATAGTCTCTACTAAAAACAGAAAGAAATTAATTGGCCAACTAACATATATAGAAAAATTAGCCGGGCATGGTGGCGCATGCTTGTAGTCCCAGCTACTCAGGAGGCTGAGGCAGGAGGATCACTTGAGCCCAGGAGTTTGAGGTTGCTGTGAGCGAGGCTGACGCCACAGCACTTTAGCTCGGGCAACACAGTGACACTGTGTCTCAAAAAAAAAAAAAGGGATTTGGGCGAGGTTGTAAGGAATTATAAAATGCAGACGCTAAGACTGCCAGGCACAGCGAGCAGCGTGTCACCTGCGTGTCGTGTTTCCTCTCGCACAGGTGGGTTCGCAGCTGCCGTCACCACGCCTCTGGATGTGGCCAAGACGAGGATCATGCTGGCAAAGGTAAGTGGCCAAATCACCTGAGAGACAGGACAGGTGCTTGTCTGTCGGCGCTGGGACCGGCAGGTGTAGAAGGAGAGTAAACGTGGCGCCTCCTGTGACAGCGCCTTGGGCCAGTGGAACCGCTAAGGAACCCGGCCCGGGCAGGACCGTGTGCCCGGCGGTCACCGGTCCGATGTCCTGTGCAGGGTTGCACCATTTCCAAACCTCCTTCCCCTGCGTTGTGCAAGCAGGTAGCGCTGCCAGGAGCACTGGCGCGTGACACTGCTTTGGAACACAGTTTGTACTGGCGACCACGCCTGCGGCTCAGGGCGGTCAGCGTCACGCCCGGCAGCGAGCGGGCTGTCAGCTCCCGACGTCGGTCGTGCTCGGCCGTAACCGGATAAGACAGTTGTCATAACTGGTCTAGAAAAGGCGGTTAAGGAGAAAAGTTGTTTAAAAATAACAAAAGCTAGACTGAGACTCGAAGGACCGCCATGCATGCATCAAGACCAAGACGACACGAGCCCCGTCTTTGTGGAGAAGGGGAACAGACAGGTTCTAGGACCCCGTCCTGTAGGGGACAGCCTAGGAACGGGCTTCGGAGGCGAGTGGCGAGGCCGTACCGGTCGCCCTGGTGACTCGCGTCCTGCAGGCGGCGCCCAGCCCTGTCCCCGCAGACGGCTGTGGGTGGCAGTGGGCGCTCTGCACAGGGGCCCCAGGAGGCCGGGCCAGACGCCCTGGTCCGTTGGGGGCTCTGTCCCGGGAGGGCGGTGGCCCCGCGCCGGCGGCTGTCCCTGGGCCGCGGAGGGTGACAGGTGTCCCTTGTCTGTCCCGCAGGCCGGCTCCAGCAGCGCCAGCGGGAACGTGCTCTCCGCCCTGCACGGGGTGTGGCGGTCGCAGGGGCTGACAGGGTAAGGACGAGAGGGCGCCCGCCCCCCACCCGTGCTGCGCGTGGCCTGGCCGGCCGCTCTCTGTGTCGCACGGAGCGTGGCCCGGTCCAGGCGACCCGGTGCAGGCCGGGCCTTCCCAGCCTCGTCCGCCTCGCGCGGCTCCCGCGGGGACAGCGGTTGGGGTCGGCGACGAGGCCGTCCCCGCGTGTCCGATGACGACAACCCGCACAGTCGTGAGCGCGTCTGGGCGTCGCGGTCGGCTGCCCGGGGTCGCCGTCCCCAAACTCTCTAAAGGGGGCCGGGTCGCCGTCCCCCGACCGTTGGGGGGCGGGCCGCGGCGACAGCCCCGCGGCGGGGCCCTTCGGCGGGGTGCCGGGCGCGACCCCGGCCCGGCGGGGGCGGGAGGGCAGGACGCCGGGCGGCGTTGGCGAGGGTGGCAGCTCTGACGGCGCGCGGTGACTGAAGGGCGTCGGGGTCTCGAGCCGGGTTTGCGGGCGCGTCCCCGCGGGCCCGCCGGGGCGTTTAGAGGGCGGGCCGCGGCGACACGGTGCCGCGCGTCACGGCCCCGCAGGCGGCGAAGGGCCGTGGGGCCGGGTCCCGGCGGCGGCGCCGCCTTTGCGGGTCTCCGAGGACAAAAGCGCCCGCGCGGCGCTGCCGCCCGCCGTGTGTCCGCTGGCCGCGCCGCCCCTCGCCTCCGCCCTGGGCTCCTTTCTGGACGGACGCTGCGAGTCCGCGGGGGACTGCTGCTGGGACGGCGTCTCCGCTCGCGCTCCCGGCGGGACCCAGCGCGGGGCCGGGCGGGACCCAGCGCGGGGCGGGGCGGGACCCAGCGCGGGGCGGCGGGGCGGCGGCCTCGGTTCTCTCCACACGGGCTGTTAGACCCTCTCCCCGCGCCGCCCCCAGGTTGTTCGCAGGCGTCGTCCCCCGCGTGGCAGCCGTCGGCCTGGGCGGCTTCATCTTCCTGGGCGCCTACGACAAGACGCGCAGCCTCCTGCTGGGGGTCGGCAAGGGCAGCCCCTGAAGCGGCGGGGCTCCCGCTCCGTCCAGAAGGGCAGCCCCTGAAGCGGCGGGGCTCCCGCTCCGTCCAGCGGGGGACACCCTCCCCTGCGGGGCACACCCTCCTCCTGCGGGCGCCCCTGCGGGCGCCCCCTCCCCTGGGGGGCGCCCCCTCCCCTGCGGGGGACACCCTCCCCTGCGGGCGCCCCCTCCCCTGCGGGCGCCCCCTCCCCTGCGGGCGCCCCCTCCCCTGCGGGGCGCCCCCTCCCCTGCAGGCGCACCCAGTCCTGGCGACGACGGCGATGGGGTCGAGAAGAAACTGAGGCCAGGCGGTGCTTCGAGCAGCGTCTGGGATCCCCGCAGTAAGGAGCCTGGCGGCGCGGGGCCCGCGGCGCTCTCGTTCCTGCCCCCGAGCGTGGCTGCGATGTGGAAAGCGCGGCCAGCTCCGGGAGGAGGGACTCGGAGGCGCCGCGGGAGCGGGTGTCCCTGCCCGGTGCCTCCTGTTCCCGCGAGGTCGGGCCGCGTCTGCGGGGCGCTGTGTCCGCGGGCACCTGCAGGGCGGCCCGGCTGCTGCTCTGCGTTGCCTCCGGATTTCACTGACGAGCCGCACGACTGTGTTATCTTAGAGAAGTGTCCGGCGCCCCGCTGCTGTGTGACTACGCGGGCACCGAGTCGCAAGGAGAAGGGGGTGGGAGGGCCCCTCCGCGGGCCGTTAGAGCTTGACTGACCAGCGCGAGAGTCTGCTTCGCCTAATTATGTTTTCTCCTCCAGGCGGACAAAGCTTAAAGGCAGAATGCCTGCACTTGCAGGGGACCCTCGGGAATGGAGTGGGACGGGAGGCGCAGAATGACCCCAGCTGTACACTGAACGTTTATAAATGAACCTTTATTAAAGACACTTCAATGCCATTTGTTAGACACTTCAATATTTTACATGGTTTTCAATGTACATTATACCAAAATTTCTATAAATAAATAACTTTGTACATAAAAGTAATACTTCCTCTTTCACATTGCCTCTCAGAAGCAGCAAATTCACATATTTGTGGAAGTAACAATCGGGTCACCGCTGGGAACACAATTCTACATGTGCTTACCTTTTGGGACGGTGATGACAGCGGACAGTGAAATTTGACAAAGGCAATAACCACTCTGTCAACACCTCCCCCTTCAGCCTTTCAGCCAAAGGAACTTGCTTGCTGAGATTTAAAGGACCTTGCTTGTTTCGATGTCACTCGTACTGACTCACGCTGGCACTCACAAGATGGTTAGCTGCAGGTCTCGAAAGTGCAAATACACCTGGAACCCAGGGCGAGGGCGGAGCCGTGCGCTCCGGAGTCTCAGCAGGAATAAGCTAGCCCTGAAGAGTAAGAACTGTATCCCTTTTAGCCCCCAAGGCCACTGTAATAGTAATTATGTTGGCAGAACTAAAACGTCACTATTGAAAAAAATCCACAGGTACCGACACCAGCAGCCTTTACCGTAATAAAAAGCCTCAGACCGAAGCCAGAGGACAGTGGGACCACATCTGCTTGTCCCGTCGGGCGCGCTCGGGAGGAGGAAGACAGGCAGGTGCGTCCCTGTCCTGAGCAGTCGCGCGTGGGGACAGCCCTCGTTCTCCTCCTCGGGAAAGAACTCTCACGTAAGCCGCCCGGCACAGGGGAGCGGCCCCTCGGGCTCTCCGGGCGCCGCTACCCGGCGTCCACACGGGCCACGCTGGTGGGAAGTCGCTTCCCACGCATGCGACGGCTCGGACCGCCCAGCAGCCCAGGTCTGTCAGTGCGACCCCAATCCTGGGACGCCCCCCACCGACCCCTGGGAACAGGCGTGGCTTGGCTGTGATCCCAGCCGTGCGTTAAGGCACCAGAGCTACTCCCCACCCTCTCCACAACGAAGCGGCAACCTGATATGAAAATAGTATCGTCAAAACTGCATAATCTGTTGTTAACCATGCACTAAAGATTAAAATAGCCTCTGTAAAAGATATATAATATATATGAAATCTCTGGAAACTCTTATGTACAAGGGCATCGAACACTTTCCCCTTTGTCCACGAACAGCTCCGCGGTTCTGTGCGTCCACGTGATCCCGGCCGGCCGTGCGCGGGAGGCGGGAGCCTCCAGCAGCCAGAGCAGGAGCCGGCTTCCCACGGCCGCCCCGCAGAGCCGCGCGACACGGGTGAGGTAGACACACCTAGGTCCGCGGTGCCGGCGTAGGGGGCACCCTCCGCTTCCCGGGGAGCTGTCCTGCCAGCGCCGCGGCCTGGGAACCCGAGTCGCACGCCTGGGGCGGGCGGCCGTTGGCGACGAGCAAGCGCTGGGCTTCGCTGGGCGCGGACTCCGAGAGCTCCGGGTCGCGCGTGGCCGGCGGCGCCACAGGGGGCAGGTCTGCGGAGCGCGGCGCGCACGGACCGGCCAACGTCCAGGAAGGGTCCCCTGGGGAGAGAGGCGTGTCAGGCCTGGCCACCGAGGTGGCTCTGCCCCTGCTGGGGACGCCGCAGGGGCAGTAAACGTTACCTTTGCCCTCTAGAGGCGCCGCTGGCTCTCTCAAGGCCGCCAGCATTCTGTCGTGGTTACTGGGGTGCAGAGACCCCCTGTAGTCGGAGCCGCCCCCGTGCACGTTCCCACCGCTCTGCCGAGGCGGAGACTGTGCTCGCTCGCTCCCGCCGGGCTCCCGGGCCGCGGGCGCGCCCGGTTGTGCGCCGTCGCCGGGCACGGGCTGGGCGCTCGAGGCCTGCTCCTCGGGGCTGCAGTCACCGCGTTCTGCGGACAGAGCGGGGCGGGTGAGAACGAGGCGGCCGCGCCTCCCCCCACACGAGCGCGGCGGCGAGACCCGTTTGCAGCAGCAGAGAAACGCCCCGCCCCAGAGCACGGACAGCCCCGAGGAGGAGTGGGGCCTCCCATTACGTGTTCCAGACTTTGTGCTGTGCGACCGCGACGCAGGGAGGAGAACTCCCGAGTCTGGGACGACGCAGCGTGAAGAGGCCTCTGAGAATTAGGGACATGGCCTCCAAAGGGCTCTCGTGACAAGGTGCCGTCTGGGCTCCGCCCGCGCTAGCCCACGGAAGCCGCGGTCAGGCTCACCGCCCCGGACTTGCTCAGGGGACGCGTGCTGCCGTCAAGAGGCGACCAGAGCGTGCTGATTTGGGCCGACACCAAATTTGGGGATAGTCGCAGCCCGATAAGGTGTTTCCCCCCTCCGTCTAGTGACCGGACCACCCACACTTCCGTCTCGGAGCAGCCACCTTTCCTGCAGGAGCCCCTCCTACCCGTCCTCCGTGGCGCGGGCGTCCCGGCCGCCTTCTCCGTCGCGCTCCAGGGCTCCCGGCCTGCGCAGGGCCGCGGCTGCCGGCACGGGAGGGCCGCGTCTCGCGGACAGACGCCTGCAGGGGCGCGCACGTTCAGGACCCGGCTGCGGCTTCCTGGCGCCCGCAGCCCTGCCCGCTCCTCCTAGTCATTTCTAAACGATGCTCCTCACAGCCAGGGGCCGCCGGGCCAACCGGGGACCCGCGAGGAGCCTGCCTGCTGCCACGACCCCGACAGGCGGCCGGCCCGGGGACACTGGGAGCGAGGTAAACGCGCAGCCCCGCGGGGAGAAACCCAGGGCCCTGCGCCTAGGGCTCGGCGTCCCCGCTGGGGCAGTGGCCGCCCTGGCGAGGAGGTGCTGACGCGAGACCGAACCGAACGCAGGCACGTCCGGCTCCGCGCCCGGCGCCGTCCTTTGCGGCCGCGGCTCCAGGCAGCCCCCCTTCCTGACCGGGCGGCGCTGAGCCCGGCGCGGGACTTCCCGGGGACGGGACTTTAGGGCCTTGCGGAGCTCCCACACGGGGTCACTGGTCCCACACCAAACAGCAGCAGCCCCCGGCGTCCCTGTCGCTGAGGACCTACCGTTGCTCTCGATGTGCCCGTTGGCCTGATGGCCGCCCTCCGTCCTGACCACAGCGTCCTGTCGCTCGGACAGGGTCCCCTGAGAAGAAAGGTAGCTGGGAACATCTGGTGGCACGATGGTTTCATCTGCAAGGAGACGGGACAGGAGCCACAGTGAGAAGTTCACGGCCAGGCCCAGGCACACGGCGACCATCAAGGCTGCGCAGACAGCGCGGAGCCTGCGTGTGACTCGCTCTCTCGGAACCGCGGCCCCGTGCAGGCAGGCTCAAACACACGGCCGTCAGATGCCCGAGTCCACACGGGACCGAGGACAGCGGTGGGACAGGAGGGGGGACTAACAGAGGAATGGCACCGTGAGGCCGTATCGGGAATGACCCGTCACGTGGGAACGAGGCACCTCCGAATCACCGCGCAGCAAGAACACGGCGAGGCACCGCGCACGGTCGATCCGAGAGCGCTCCGCTCGCTGTCGCGCCCCGGACCTTAGCCGGCGCCTCGGCCGTCCAGAGTGACGCCACGGTCCCCAGGGCTCTGCCTCTGCCAGAGCCTCTGGCCCAGCCTCCCCCCGCGCTGGAACCGGCGCCGACCTGTGTTGGTGACGCTGTACTCCTCGCCCTTCCTGCGCGTCTGGTAGATGACGCACACCCACGCCAGCGACGTCAGCACCACGCTGCACACCACGGCGATGGTGAACACGCCCGCGGTGGTCCCGTCCTTCCTGCAGCCGGGCGCGGGCAGGACGCTGAGCTGGCTGTGCGCGCGCTCGGTGCCCAGCGTGTTGGACATCTCGCAGGTGTAGCGGCCCGCGTCCTCCGCCACCACGTCCTGCACGACGAGCAGCTGGTTGCCGGGCGTGAAGTGGTGCCGCTCCGAGAGGCCCAGCGGGCGGCCGCCCTTGAGCCAGGTGATGCGGGGCAGGGGGCTGCCCGCCGCCTTGCACTGCAGGGCCACCGTCTCCCCCACCGCCACCACGCGGTCTTCCAGCGGCACCACCAGCGACGGCGTCTCTGCAAGGAGCCAGCGGAGGCCTCGGTCACCCCTGGGCCGCGGCGGCTGCGCCCTGTCACCCGGGCGAGGGCAGCCAGCACTCCTGGCGCGCCTCTGACCACCAAGCCCCATGTCCCTGCCTGTCCCCTGACGGGCCTGAGGCCTATTCTTGCCAGGACCACACCCGTCCCGCAACTCAGGGCGTTCCCGAGTGCCTTATGGCTACGCCTGTGAAGACTCTTAATTCACTATCAATTTTTTTAAAGAGATGGAACCACTTGTTCAAGAAAAATTTTAGGAAGTAGCCCCAAATTTCAAACGTGGAAACAGCTCACTACACTTACCCACCCGGCGCCCCAGAGCTTGACAACTGGCCCCCAGGCACCTATGACATTTGAGACACACACGCGTGACACACGGCGCAGCGAGAGCCGCACCTAGGACGCTCAGGGTGGCGCTGGCCGAGACGGCGCCCGCCGAGTTCTGGGCGGTGCAGCTGTAGACGCCCGAGTCGTCCGCCTTCACGTCGGTGATGAAGAACACGTCGTCGTCGGGCATGACGTGCATGCGGCGCTCGCGGGCAGCGGGGAAGTCGGTGCCTCCGTCCTTCTGCCAGGCGATCTGGGGGTTGGGGTGGCCGGTGGCGGCGCACTCGAGGCGGGCCATCGCGCCGGTCCGGATGGCGATGTCCTGAGGCGTTTTGGTGAAGGACGGCAACACTGCAAAACAGGCGCAGGGTCACAGCACAGCCGGGCAGAGCCAGGGCCACTCCAGCCAGCACACCTCCCCGCCGCGCCACCCTGTGCCAGTGCCCGGGGCCACTGCTGCCACCTGCGAAGTGGGAGCTGCCCGCCGCCCCGCCCCGTGGAACATTCTCTAACCCCACCCATGCCCCCTTGCACACCCTCGGCTGGCTTAATGCCCTCAAAGGTAAAAACGTTTCCCTTCCTATACCTCGTGAGGGAACTGTCTACACGAGGGCCCTGGTAAGTGTCAGGGCCTGGCGCTCAACTGCCTGGGGAACAAAACACCTGCTGCATCGAGACGCGGCCACAGAGCGAGCCGGGCGCGCCTCCAGCCTGGGGCGCAGCGGAAACCCGGCGGGACGGGCACAGGCAGCCACGTCCTGGCAGGAGCAGGCAGCCTGTGACAGGCAGCGCCTCCCTTCCTGCCAGGGTCACTCTGGTGGAGCATGCGGCAGTTCGCTGAGTCTTCTAGAAGCAGTGCGGGCTCCTCAGAGCAGGGCAGGACAACCCACAGGGTGAAGAAGGCACTTCCCTGCGGAGCCACACTTCCGGGACCACAAGCCAGCTCTTGTTAAGTGGAGGTTTAATAACCAGGAGAATCTTGCGCTGACTGGGGCTGGGGCGGTTGGCCACTCTGGCTGTGTGCCACAAACCACCGCCACAAACGGCAGGGCTGGAGAAAGCCACCCGACAAGCTCTGAGACTGGAAAAAGAGCCTTGTCAGCCCCTCCTCAGCCGCCGTCTCTCAGGACAGTGCTCACGTCAGCCCTGCTCGCCACGGCCGCTTGAGAAGCGGGACCTGCCCCACGCAGGGTGGCCTCCGCTGCGGGGCTGGCCATCCGCTCAAGGCAGCGGCTTCCCAGGCTGGGGCTGCCGGAACCTGGAAACCAGGCGCGGTGGCTTACGGAAGCTGATGAATGGCTATAAATACAAGGCTCAGCTCCACGCTTCCACCGAACACAACAACTGGATTTCAAAAAGTCACTAAAACCAAAGAACCCCCTGAGAACAGCCTTCGACTCTGCAAAACCGGCTCTGGGCAAACCCACGTGACGATGTAACTTAGGGTGTCCCAGAGTCGCGTGCGTGTCTCCTGTCTTGGTCATCTCTACGTGGAAAGCTACCTGAAAGAAGTGTGGCCTGGGAGTCTCGCGCTGGGACGCAGACAGACAGACGGCGTTTCCGTACCGTTCACGGTGAGCCGCGCCTTGTGCGAGTAGGTGGAGCCGAAGTGGTTGGTGATGACGCACTGGTAGCGGCCCTCGTGCCCGAAGGTGACCTGGCGCAGGTGCAGGATGGTGGTGTACTCCATGACCTCCCCGTCCTGCGCGCGCACGTGGGCGAAGTTCTCCGTGTCCGCGTTGGCCAGCACCTCGTTGTCCTTCTTCCAGGCGAAGGTCATGGGCGAGCTGCTGCTGCTGGCGGCCGAACACATGAACCGGATGTCCTTGCCCATCACGGCCATGGTCGTCTCTGGCTGGGTGATGATCTGCGGCTTCGGGAAGTCATCTGGGGACACAAGGGCCAGCGTGTAAGGCACCCTGAGCCCCGGCACACAGGGACCAGCTGCTGTTCAGGCTAACAGGAAACGGCACCGAGCGGGAAGCGGGGCTTCACGGTCCCCGTGCGTCCTCGGCCTGCCAGATGCCACGGGAGTCGCACCATGATATCCGCCTTCCTCCAGGTAAGTCCGCGAGTAGCGATCACCTCTGTGGTCGCACTCCTCGATTAGAAATTAACCCACCAGCACTCGGTCATCAAACCAACCAGCCAGCGGTTTCCTTGCGAAGACTGCAGTTGGTGTCGCCTGCTTGCTCTCACTCAGATTACACTTAGAGTCAGGTGCCACCAGTCACGACTGCAGACCTTCCCCACAGACCTTACTCCAAAAGGGAGGGGTGTGAAGCACTTCCAGAATTTCAGAATAAGGACTTCCAAAAATCTGCACCTCTGCTAAAACCATGAAAGTGGTCAAAATCTACTTTTTTGGAATTCTGGAAAAAACAAAGGCTAACAATCCATGGAGTGTTGATTCAAGAAAATAGCTAGACCTCAGTAAGGAAAGTGAGCTCGGGGGTGTTTTATCCTAAGTCTCATTCCTCTCTCCCCTGCTCCATGGTAGCCTTGAAACTATCAGCCTAGCAACCACAGAGGGTGTAGAATGTGTTTGGATGCCCCCAAGTCCCCATCCTCAGAACTGTCACCGTGCGACCTGTCAGCAACCCGAATCTAGAAAGGCGCGGAGGAGGGGCTGCTCCTCACACCCGGCATCCGTGGGGGCATCAGCCGCTGACCTTGGCAGAAGCCGTGTGGCCCAGAAGGCAGCGGCACGCACACACAAAGTACTAGAAGGAAGACTGGCAGCAGAGAATTCAATGTCCAGCAAAATTACCCCTCAAAAATGGAGAAATTAAAATACTCCTGGATTTAAAAAAACAACAAAAAACCAAGAGAATTCATTGCCACCAGACCTATCCTACTAGAAATACTAAATGACTACATTGAAAGAACATCAGAAAATAATTCAAATCCACACAAAGAAATTAAAAAGCCACCATTATAGGTAAGTACAAAAGACAGTATAAATGTATTTTTGTTTGTGACTCTCTTCTGATTTAAAAAGCAACTACATAAAGCAACAATTATAAAACTGTCTATGAGCTTGTTATATTAACATGTGTATGACAATAATAACACAAATGAGGGAGAGTGGATCTTAACAGGAGAAAACTTTTTGTATACTATCACAGTTAACTAGATAATTTTAAGATGCTAATTTTAAGTCCCCATAGAAAATACTAAACACATACACATATGTATAGTAACAGAAACAAGGGAATTAAAATGGCATACCAGAACACGTATTCAATATAAAACTAGTCAGTAATGGAGGAATAAAGAAACAAAAAGATAAAACATAAAGAACAAAGAGCAAGCAGTAAACTCTACCGTATTATTAATTACATTAAAAGGAAGCAGATTAAACACTCCATTTATAAAGCAAGGATTGCCATAATGGATAGAATGTCATGACCCAGCTATGTGCTATCTACAAGATACATTTTAGATTCCAACACACAAATAGTCACTAAAAGAGACCTAGACTGTCCACACTAATCACACACAAAACAGACTTTAAGACAGAAGTTTTTACTGGAAAGAATATTTTATAACATAAAAGGGTCCATCCATCAGGAAGACATAAAATTTATAAACATATATGCACCTAACAGAATTTTGCAAAACATAAAATCTGACAGAATTGAAAAGAGAAATAGAGAATGCAAAACTAATAGTTTGTTGACTTGAATATTCCACTTTCAATAATGGATACAACGATGAGGCAGAAGATCACCAAGGGAAAAGATGACTTAGCCCCACCACACAGGCAGACCTAACAGACATGGATGGAACACGTCCCCCAATGACAGCAGAATAAACACTCTAGAAGTGTACACGGGACATTCGCCAGAACAGTTTTGTGTATACAAGTGTTCTCGATTCTCCTGCATATATACCTGGACGTGCACTTGCTGGATCATGTCATATTAAATAACTGTGTTTAACACACTGACTGCCACACTGGAAAAAAAATTTTCCATGGGACCATAGTGTTTTATTATGAAAATAGAATGAAAACTTGTAAAACAAAATGATCCTTTCTAATTTAGTGAAAAATTTGTTATTTTTTGTTTTCTGTGCAAGAGTTATATGCAACTTGAAAAATAGTTCACATGGCTCAAGGTAAAGAGACGTGTGAGTTACATGTGCTTCACAGGCCCCAGGCTCAAAACTAGTGTGAGTTAAATACAACTCACATGACAGTTAATGTGTTAATTGAGGAACTGCCAAGACTGTTTTCCAAAGTGGCTGCACCATTTTACACGCCCACAAGCAGCATGGGGGGTTCGGATTTCTCCCTGTCCTCAGCAACACTTGCTGTTATCTGACGTTTGGATTCCAGCTATCCTGGTGGGTGTAAAGTGATTACGTTTCAGTTTTGTTAAAAAGGAGTGGGGGACTCCCACGGAGCTTGAAACTGTGATCTCCTGCCCTGGTTTTCACGATTCCCAGTAACACCTCATGGTGTTTGGGGGGAGGCCCAGCTACGATGCGGGGGAGGAGTCCAGGGCCACCTGCTAGGTGCAGCAGGTGAAAGTTCTACCTGGCTCATCCAAAGGGAGAGACTAGCCTGTGGCAGGGAAGAGGGAGGAAGGGAGCTCTATTAATAATTTCATTGCTCATCAGGGACTTGACGAACAACGTCACGCAGCCATTCTGTGCCTGGAGAGCAGTGCTGTGCACAGCTCAGATTCCACTCGGAAGGCCCCACAGGACTGATCAGCAAGAAAAGCTCAGTTTGGAGGGCTGCTGCCATGTACACAAGATGTTTAACACTCTTCCCTGGGCTGGATCCAGAGAAGGTTCTGGAAGCCTGTTTTCAGAAGTGGTGGGGGTGGATGTGTGGAATTAGGATGCTTGCATCCCGTCTCGTGCAGGCTGCTGGCTACTGCTATGGCCAGAGAGCAGGACGCGGAAGTGAGCCACAGGGATCCCCATCCCGCCAGGTGAGCCCCCGGTGAGGAGCCCCACCGTGGAGATGACAAGGCCGGAGGGACCTGCACCTGCCCCGCCGTTCCAGTCAGGCCTGGGACTGCACTCCCCTCCTGCTCAGAGCAAAACCAGGACCGACTCAAAACTCGGCTCATCCTTGGACCACATCTTCCTGACCGAAACCTCGCGAGTGTGCGTGTAGCCGACCACCCCTGCTCAGAAAGCAGCCAGACCTGTGTTCCAGCAATCAGAGGGCAAAAAGAATTTAAAGTTGCAAGTGCAGATTTCAGTGGCTTGGAGAAACAGCAAGAGCATGAGACTACCTCAAGGAATTATTTTTACTATAGCAACTGTTCTCCTGAGACTTGTTCTTCCTGCATTTAACCTCTCATTCCTGGGGTTGGAAAGAAACACACATTAAAAACCCCAGCGTCCTACACTGAGTAATTCACAGCTAACCCAGGCACCAGAGCCCTTTTGAAACACACACCATCTTCCTGTAACTGATCTGTAGCTGCACCAACTCACGCTCCTCCTGATTAAAGGCACGTACTCCAAGAACCACATAACGAGGCGACTGCACGGCGAATACTGTGTGTGGTTTCGCTGGGAAATAAATCGCATCCAGCAGCTGGTCTGGGGGTGACTGATCACAGGACTCACTCCCATACCGAAGAGTGAGGAAAAGAAAAAGTCACAAAGTCGGTCTTACCACACACGAAACTGTCCGGCGACACAGAGAAAATGCTCTGGCCCTTCAGTGACTCCGGGTGGGCACAGGTAGCCGTCACGAGGGCTTGCAGCGTCCTGCCCGTCAGCCACGGGGGCAGCCACTTCAGCTGACAGTCGCACAGGAAGCTATCACTGCTGATGTGGCTGAAAGAAAGAGAAGAGTGGGCGCTTGCAGTGTGAGCGCAGAGGAGGGACACCCGCTGAGTATCTGGAAGGACTGATGGCCTCCTATCAGCTTCTCCGGTTGACACCAGCAAGCGGAAGGGGGGTGACCTTCCTCACAGTTCTCCGGGGAGCCAGGGCAGGGCGTGTGACCCACCTGGAGACTTTGATAAAGGGCAGCTCCTGGCCCAGCAGCGGAGCCCAGGACTCTGCACGTGCAGCAGCTCCCGGCTGACGCTGGTGCCGCGGGTCCCGGGCCACACCTGGAGTTGACCCGTTCTAAGACGAACCTTGCTCCTATGTGGCCCTGGGGACACCTTTCGTCTTCCCTGGCCTCTGATGCACCCCGCAGTGGTAAGCTACCACCGTCCCTTCTCTGGTTTCCCACCTTCCTGATGAGCTACTTAGAGTTTCCAAATTCAACCTGGATTTAAATTCCGCACCAAGTCCTGAAAAGGACTCTTCCTACATGGCTGCTATCTTGGCAAAGCTGCGTGTTTCCTTGCTTCCAAATATAAGCACCACCAACACGCTGCCCTCGTGTGTGCACGTGAGCACGTGTGGGCACCGGCACTACCCGGGCGGGGCAGGATTCGCCCCTCCCCCAAACAGCGCCTGCTGGGTAACTGCCACTGCCCAGGGAGCACGAGCACGCACAAGTTTGGTTTTGCGAGGCTCCAACCAAAACAGACGATTATTTTCTCTTTCATTTAGCAGCAAGTGTGGTAAGCTTTTTAAGCAGAAATCGGAATCGCCATCCCAGTGGATGTTCCTTCCTGCAGAGTTGCTTGAAGGTAAGTCAACCAGAGAATCCAGCTGCCCTGCTCCTGGAGGGCCGCAGGGCTGTGAGCTGCAGACAGACACCCGGCACGCGGTGAGGGAGACCCAGGAAATGCCGGCTTCCCCTTCACAAGCTGGCTCCAGTGCACAGTGACGAATAGGGGACGCAGGTGTGCTCAGAAATGTCACAGAACCCTCACGTAGGCAACGGCACAGCAACAGCCGCCTCCTCCGAGAACTCACCACTGTCCTCGCACAAACACAGAGCAACCAACGGACTGACCCCGGTGCCTTCTGCTTCGCTCTGGCCGTGTGATGAGCAGAGAAGCCGTCACACTAGTGAGCAGCAAGGACGATGAGACTTCAGCCAGACGGCCCAAGGCTGCCCACACTAAGTAAAGTCTGCCCCCTCCCCGCTCCCAGACCATCTGGCAGCTCAGCGAAATGACTCTGGAGAGAGACTTCCCAGAGGCCGAGCCAGCATCTCAAGAGCTGACTGGGCTGCTGCCCTCGGCACCTCCGCACCCGCATGAGACTGAGACGTGCGCCGCACCTTGCCAGGCAGGCGGAGCTCTGCTGAGAGCGGTCCGGAGGGCCGTCCTGCGAGAATCGCTCTGGGTGGCAGGTGGTGGCCATGACATGGGCCCACCAGGAGAAAATGGCCGGTTCTCACGCAGCTGTGCGGAGGGAGCGGCTCTGGGCGGTGGGTGGGAGGCCGCGCCAGGCGCCAGGGGACTCCTCGGCCTCCCTCGGGAGCGCCGCCAGCCCCCGTCACGAGGGCGTTTCCACGCAGTCAAGCAGAACGGCGCGGACACTACGTAAACGCCTAGAGGAAGACAAGACGCTGGACCACCACTGTGGGACTTCAGGCACTTACGTGGAAGCCAGGGACATACTTAATTTGAGCCACAGGAACAAATCAGGGAAGACAAATTTGACGTTTGTCCTTGACCAGACACGTGGGTGGAAAGGGTTAAGCCTCACAGCACACATTCGGTGGCCTGGGGGGTTTGCCACCTTAGAGGATTTGCTGTCCCCTCCGCAAGGAACCCACCTCCGAGAGGCGGCCAGACTCCAGAAAGACAGCTGGCACCCGGGCTGGAGAGAGGGTGTCCTACAGGACAGATGGGAAGGGCTGCAGCCAGACAGCAGTGAGGACACCGGCCCACACCCACACTACGTAAAGACACAGGCAGGGCAGCCCCAGGCCCTGCACACCCGCGTGGAAGGTGTGGCCCCTCCGCTCCCTCCTACAGCTGTCTCCCCCCCCCTTTCCCTGGCTCACAGGGTGCATCTTCGGGAGTCCAGCTCAGACATGTTTCTAATCACTGCTTGTGGAAATTTACCCCGAGATGACTAAGTGCACAGCACAACCTGCCTCGATCCGACGGGGAAGACAATGACCACGTGGCACTGACTGCTTCTCCCACCCGAGGACCGGGCCTGTGGCCAGCCCAGCTGGTACGTGCAGCGGCTGATGGGAAACCCGGGCGGGGACCCAAGCTTCATGGAAGGGTCCAGTTCTTCCCAACTAGAAAACGGTCCATAAGAGGCCATAAGGAAAATCCTTCTCCCCTCCTTTTGTCAAAATACTGTCTTCCCGCTTTATCAGATATGTTTTACTCCCAACATAGTATTGAAAGTTTCAAAGACAGGAAAGTTGAAGGAACCGTACAGGAACACTCGCAAACCCGCCGCTTGTCTTTCACAATTAACGTCTTACTCTACTTGCTTCAAAGCATCCCCGCCTGGCCTTCGGAAGTGGTCTAGACTCATCTCCTCCCTTCCCTGGAACCCCTTCCTCTCGGTACAAACCACCCGAGGCTGAGCGAGGGACGGCAGAACAGAGCAGCTGCCCGCGGAGCCCCGAGGCGCCACCGTGCCTGCTGCACATGCCGGTTCTGACACCTGGCCCTTCCACGGCAGGCCATCCGCCCTCAGGCTTGGGCTCACGGCCAGCCAGTCATGAGGCGAGAGTCCAGACACCCAGCTCAGAGAATGCCACCGGCCCGCCTAGGTCCTCAGCTACGGGGACTGCACCCCATTTCCCCCTCCCTGCCCAATGGAGGGTCCACCAGCAGTGGCCTCAGCATGGGGGTGAGGTCAGTGTACAAAGATGACCATCCTGTGGCCTCTGCCCTTTGGACGGCACCTCTAGAAGCCAAGTGTCACACTATTAGGGAACTGATACTAGAATGTAACGGCTGCAGAATCAGATTCGTGTACAGGAAAAAGAAAGGAAACATGGGCATGGCTACCTGCACACCTGGACTAGCTCCTCTACCAGGGACTGGGACACATGCAGGCTCTTCCACCCCTTGTCACCCAGAGCCCTTGGCTAATGCCCGTGGCGGCACCACTACCTGTTCCGAGGGCCCTGCAGAGGGTGCGGGCTGGGCACCCCATGCTGAGCATTCCTGGCCTCCACCAAGGCAGGGCCTTCACTTTAGGCAAACTCAAAAGACGAAAGCTTGTCCTTGGCGTAATGAAAGCGATGATTATCCACTTTATAGAAGAGAGTTTGTTTCACACTATCTAGAACAGTGGTTAACAAATCGCCTGTTTTTGTCCATATGAATTATGGGCACAGAGCCACACCTGCTTGCTTACGATTCACGGTTGCCTTCTGCTACACCACCACAGCTGAGTATCACGACAGAGACCCTGTGGCCTACAAAGTCCAGAATATTCACTACGTGGCCCTTTAAAGAGATGTTTGCTGACTCCTGAACCAGAATGAACCCCACAGGGCATCTTTTTTAAGGACGACACTTATGTACGCCTATGAGCGGTCACAGGCCTCACGTGAAGTGAGAATCATGCGGATGCAGGTGCTTCTCACCCGCTCTTGCTAGCCGAAGCCGGAGTCCAGGTACTTACAGCTCCTTAAGATTCTTCATCTTCGCAAAGGCGTCATGCTGGACAGACCTGATGGCGTTCTCTCCGAGGTTCCTGAAAGAGAGCATTACTGACAGAAGCGCTAGGCACAACTTAGGACAGCCCTGGTTCCACGACGACCCACGGGCACTGGCCAGACCCGGGTCCTGACCCCGCTGCAGGTGGCCGCTGTTTCGCCCACACTGACACAGACCCGGGCACGACTCTGGACCCGCCCGGCCTGCAGGGCAGCGTCAGAGCTGGGCTGAGGCCTGTGCAGTGAGTCAGCAAGCAGATCCTCGGCGGCAGAACTAAGGTCGAACTTGATTCAAGGAGGAAATAAACCAAGCATCACATACTAGAGGCGTCTGCCCCGGACGGCAAGGACGTGGCCGTCTCAGGGCTGGCTCTGTCCCCTCCTCCCAGGGCCTCGGGAGCAAGCACACCAGCAGGAAAGCCGCGGTGAGCCCAGTGTGTGCGTGGTGGTGGTAAGCTGCTTGTGGGGCTGGCAGGCTTGGCCAGGACTAAGCGCCCTGTGGAAGCAGCCATGAGACTAGGGGCCCAGGAAGGAGCCCGGTGCAGGGGTGAGGCCGCACGGTGGGCGGGAGGGAGGGAGGTGTTTATCCACAGACCAGTTGCCTTAACTGGGAACCCGCTAACTGGCCATATGTTCTGTAACTGTTCCTGGCATAGGCAGAATAAAGGCCAAAGTTGAAGCTGACTTGTAACGAGAAGGAAGCAGCTGGCCTTTCCAAATAGCCTGTTTCTCGGTTTACAAAGATGCGATTAAATTGCTAGCAGACGTCCCTGCGGCCGCGTTTGGCAGGCAGGGTCTGGCGAGATACTCACAGGTGCTCCAGGCCTTCCAGCCCCGAGAATGCTCGCTTAGCCACGGACTTGATCTTGTTTCCAAACAGAGTGCTGCAGTTTCCAAACATCCAGAAATCGGGGGGCGGTGGGGGAGAGAGGGGGAGGG
>VSMD01133076.1:0-21550 GCA_008750895.1 Mirza zaza
TCTAATCTGTCCTGTCATTTGAACATCATCTTCTGTAAATAGAGGCCACATGGCTGACACCCTGAACATATTCCATAAGTCAGATGAGCTAAGGGATGGGCACAGAAGGAAGAGAGAAGTTGACATTTGTGATAAGACTCGCCCTAGTTTCCGCAGTAAAGTTCCATCTTGCCAGGCCGTGGGCACCGAGAAATCCCAGACTCTACATGGCACAGGCTTCAGAGTCCACAGGATCAGGGTGGAATCCTGGACCTGCCCTCCTAACCCCGTGACTCGGGCAAGTTTTCTGGTCTCTTTGAGCATCATCTCGGGCAAGTTTTCTGGTCTCTTTGAGCATCATGTTCCTTACCTCTAAGATGAGGGTAATAATCCCGTCTCTTGGGGTTCATGTGAGAATTGGAATAAAATAATGCAAGCCCCTCATAAACCACAAGTGCTATCCAGTTCAAGGGGCAAGTGGGTTTGGGTTTTGTTTTATACAAACGTGTTTATTGGAATGGTTTCCCATTCAACTCAGAGTGCATTCAGCGCTGCTTCCTTCCGAAGGAGCATCCTTCCGTAAACCCTGCTGGTGGGTTGGCAGAGGACAGTGGAACAGGCAACACACAAAACTGCCTTCTGTGCGTGGCCAAAGACCACGGTGATCTCACAGCAGCCTGGGCAGTTCCCACCCATGAAGTAGGAATCGGGGCTCCGCACCAGGCACTGCTGTGTTTCCACTTCTCTTCTGGATGGGATGAAGGGGCTCCTTTGTCATCACCGCCCCAAAGGCAAGAGGCATTTGGTTTTAGACCCACAGAGAGCAGTGGGACCTCAGGAGGTCAGCATCCCTTTGACCAAGTTTGTTTGAGAACCAGGACATCCTGGTCAAACACTTCAGAGCAGATGCAGGGCCAAGACAGCCTCTTGTGATGGACAAAGTAGGGACCAGATAAAGGAAAAGCCCCAAGCAGAGGGATGGAGTTGCAGGAGCAGATCACATGAGGCCACTCAGCTCCCAGGACTCTGTGTTCCTCCAGGATGGTGGTGCAGAGCCCATGTTCTGTGCCTTGTTTGCAGACGTGGCTGTGATCATGAATTTGTTTCCTGGTCAGAACTTTGTTTCCCAGGCTCTGCCATATTCTGTCTCTAGATGAGGTGAAATGGCCTTTCTTAGGAATGGCCAAGTACTTTGCACTGCAACAGGGTTCCCTGGAGGAGGCTATTAGCAGTGGAACTGCCTTCACTATAAAAACTGTAATAGAGACATGCATCCGGGATGTCCTCCTGGCCTGCAGCCCTTCTTTAAACCCCCGGAGAATCTGCTCAGCTGGGTATTCAGATTTCTCCCAAGAGAATTGGTCTCTGAAAGTTAGTCCCTCCCGGAGGGTGGCCGGGGGGAGTCTTAGAAGACTAAGCCTGGGGTGCCATGTTCTGGAATGTGCAAGGACAATGATAAGTATCACTATGATCATTGTTCCACAGAATAACAATAACGGATAACTTATCTAGAATAACAATAACTTATCTAGCGCTTCCCATGTGCAAGATGCTTCCTACACATTCTGTATAGATAAACTCATCATATCCTCACAACTCCATGAGACAGCTACTGTTCTTATTCCCTTTTTATTTAAAAAGCAAAAATAACCAGTCTACCCTAAAGGAGAAAAGAAAAATCCAACTTGCTGACTGAAGGAGAAGGAAGCAAACATGACACCCTGGAGACTAAGAGCATGGCCATGGCTCCTGGCTCTCCAATGCCTGGGTGCAGTTCTGTTTGAGGCTCAGATGTATCCTCCTTGCTAGAGATCCATGCGATGCCTTGGTGTCCTGCCAACATGCCCCTGTCACTAAGCCAGCTCAGGAAGTGTGGCAGAGTCACTGTTCACTGAATACCCCCCACATTTCCCTGGCCCCTTGCAACTAGGTCGGGGCCATGTGACTGGTTCTGGCTGACGGGCTGTGAGCAGAAGTGATGTGTCAGTAGTATGCATCCCTCCAGCTTCTCTTCTCTTTCTCAGAATTGGGCTGACTGAGAAAATCACATGTCTTAGACATAGCTCTAAGATGCCAGAGCCTCCATGAGCCTGGGTTCCTGGGCTTTAGGGACTGAATGTGTCCCCCAAAATTAATATGTTGAAATCCTTACCCCCGCTGGGATGGGCCTTTGGGAGATAATTATGTCATGAGGTTGAAGCCCTCATGAATGGGATTGGTGTGTTCATAAGAAGAGACACAAGAGACCCCTCTCTGTCTCTCGCTCTCTGCTCTCTACCATGTGAGGAGTCAACGAGAAGGCAGATGTCTGGAAGCCAGGAAGTGGGCTCCCCAGACACCAGATCTGCCAGTGCCTTGATCTTGGACTTCCCAGCCTCCAGAACTGTGAGAAATAAATGTTTGTTGTTTAAGCCACCCAGACACCCATGGTAATCTGTTATAGCAGCCCAAGCTAAGACACTGGGTGAAAGATGAAGCAGAGACCCCCACAGACTTGCATAACAGCAAAACTAATATAGGAGGTTCTGTTTGTTCTCTTTCTCATAGCCTAATGCTCCCAGATTGAAACAAACACCAAGAAATCAAAGCAAAATTTGGATTGAAGAAGCAGTTCCTCGCTGATAGACAGTTTTTTAATTCAAGGACATATGGATCACCGCCGTGCAAGGCACTAAGAAAATGAGAGAACATGTTTGATACCCTTCCCTCCAGGTGCTTACAGTCAGCGGGGAAGACAGAAAGCACCACCACGAGAGCATGAAGAAATAGCTCACTTGGTGTTTGAGGCCAGCCTCTGCAGTCCTGGAGCAGGAAGAATAGTCACAGGTGCTCAGCAAGCTGTCCCAAGTCGTTTCTGTATCCGCCTGTCCTATCGTGGGGGGAACAAGGGCAGGGGCCACATCTTTGGCCTGGCCCTGAAGAAATGGTCAGCACATTTTTGTTGAATGAGCAGCTGTGGAATGGGGAGGCACCATGTCCCCTGGGCAAGATTCCCATGAGACAAGAGGAGTCCTGGAACCCCAGGAATGTAGGGTGAGAGTAGTCTGAGCAAGAGCCCGAATGCAGAATGTCCGGAGAGGTAGCTGAGCTGCCAGGCCCCCTCCTCGGCTCCCACCAGCCAGCCAAGCATCTCTAGGCAAGGCCCGCCCTGAAGAGCAGCTTTCTCCTCACGCCCAGCCCAGCGGCTGACCTCAGCCCTGACCGGCCAGAGGGGAGGTGGGAGGCCCGTCTGGAGCCCAGGGTAACGACAGCTCCACCGAGCAAGCCTCATTACGTGGAGCAACTTCATGATGTGGCTGTTTTGTTTTCCTTGCATTTTTTTTTTCTCCTTGAAAATGAGCTGAGAACCTTCTTTACCCAAGATTACAAGTTGGGTTAGTGATGAAAGGTCTGTGCTGTGCAAAAAGGAATCCTCAGGGAGCAGCTTCACATTTGCAAGTCATTTTGTTGAAAATGACTGCTCTGTGGCAAAGAGAAAAGGAAGGAAGGGAGGAAGGAAGGAAGGAAGGAAGGAAGGAAGGAAGGAAGGAAGGAAGGAAGGAAGGAAGGAAGGAAGGAAGGGAGGGAGGGAGGGAGGGAGGGAGGGAGGGAGGAAGGGAGGGAGGGAGGGAGGGAAAGAAAAGAGAACAGAAGAGAAGAGAAAAGATAGAGGAGAGGAGAGGGGAAGAGGAGAGAAAAATGAAAGGAAAGGAAAGGAGAGGAGGAAAGGAAAGGAATGGAATTGGCAGGGAAGCTCTAAATCATCTCAGCTCTTGTGAAGCTGCCCAAACACTTCCACCCTGCACACAACCCAGTGAGACACCCACACTCAAGTATCTCTAGAAGACTTAGAAAAAAAATCACTTGGCCCATGTTCCCAAACCTGAGCAACACTGTGCTTCACAAGTCATTTTGCAATGGGGCTTGCACAGCATGGATTAGTCAAATGGAATGTATGAATGAATGGATGGACAGATGGATGGATGGATGGATAAATGAGTGGGTGGGCAGATGGGTGGGTAAATGGGTTGAAGAGGAGAAAGTCTACCCTATTTAAAAATGCCTCAGGGAAAGGAGATTTCCAGGGCTCTTATCAGTACCCACAATAATAACAGGATAGCAGAGGAGGAATCTCGGCTTTAGCCCCAGCAGGAATTCTGCCATATCTGCTAGGGCAGCAGCACAGGCCACCCCTAACCCATCTACATGATAGGTAAGGAACCACTTGGAAAGCATTTCATCCCAAGAGAAGAAAGAATCAGACACACTAGCTTGACTCCGTAACAGTATCTTTGTAGTGGCAGTGACAAGGGTGTCTGTATGACATTGAACATGAATCTGTGTCCAGGTCACCCCCTGGTGACAAGCAGATGCTCAGGGAGCTGTGCCCAGAGGACACCGTGACTCACTTAGCATAATGTTTTCAAGATTCATCATGTTGTATCATGAATGACTACTTCATTCCTTTTTATGGTCAAATAATACTCAATTATATGACTATACCACATTTTGTTTACCCATTCATGAGCTGATGGAATTTTGGCTATGAACAATGCTGCTGTGAATTACATACAAGATTTTGTGCAGACAGATGTTTTCACTTCTCTTGGGTATATAACTAGGAGCGGAATTGCTGGGTCATCTGATAACTCTGTGTTTAGTTTTTTGAGGAACTGTCCAACTGTTTTCCAAAACAACTGCACCATTTTAGATTCCTACCAGGAATATGAGGGTTCCCATTTCCCCACATCCTTGCCAACACGTATTCTCCGTCTTTTTGACTATACCCATCCTAGTGCTTGTGAAGTGGAACCTTGTGGTTTTGATTTACATTTTCCTAATGACTAATGATATTGAGCATCTTTTCATGTGCTTGATGCTATGTCTTCTTTGGAGAAATATCTACTTAAATCCTTTGCCCAATTTTTAATTGGTTATTTATTTATTGTTCCGTTGTGAGCATTCTTTATGTGTTCTGGATGCTAGGCCATTATCAGACATATGATTTACAAATACTTCCCCCACTCTGTGGGTTTTTTTACTCTGTCAATAGTGATCTTTGAAATGCAAAAGTTTTAAATTTTGATGAAGTCCAATTTATCTATTTTTCTTTGGTTACTTGTGCTTTTGGTGTCATATCTAAGAAACCATTGCCTAATCCAAGGTCTTGAAGATTTATACTTATGTTTTCTTCTAAGAATTTTATAGTTTTAGCCTTACATTTAGGTCTTTGATCCATTTTGAGTTAATTTTTGTAGATAGTGTGAAATAAGGGTACAACTTCATTCCTTTTTTTTCTAAGACAAGGTCTCTCTCTGTTGCCCAGACTGAAGTGCAGTAGTGTGATCATAGCTCACCGCAACCTCGAACTCCTGAGCTCAAGCGATCCTCCTGCCTCAGCCTGCGGAGCAGCTGTGACAACAGGTGCATACCACCACGCCTAGCTTTTTTAATTTTTTGTAAAGATGGTGTCTCACTATGTTGCCCAGGCTGGTCTCAAACTCCTGACCTAAAGCAGTCCTCTCACCTTGGTCCCAAAGTGTTGGCATTACAGGTATCAGCCACTATGCCCAACCCAATATCATTCTTTTACATATGAATATTTAGTTTTCCCAGCACCACTTGTTGAAAAGACAATTCTTCTCTAAATGAATTGTCCTGGCACCCTTGTCAAAAATTGATTGACCCATAAATAAATGTATGGATTTATTTCTGGACTCTCAATTCTATTCCAGTGGTCAGCATGTCTATCTTTATGCTACTACCATACAGTCCTGATTATTGTAGCTTTGTAGTAAGTTTTTAAATTGGAAAGTATGAGTCCTCCAACTTTGTTCTTCTTTTTCAAGTTTATTTTGGCTGTTCTGGGTTTCTTGAATTTCCATTTGAACTTTAGCATCAGTTTGTCATTTCTGCAAAAAAAAATTCAGCTGGGATTTTGGTAAAGATTTTATTGAATCTATAGATTGCTTTGGGGTGTATTGCCATCTAACAATATTTGGCGAGTCAATCCATGAACACGGGATGTCTTCTCATCTATTTAGGACTTCTTTAATTTCTTTCACCAATGTTTTGCAGTTTTCAGTATTTAAGACTTGCACTTCTTTTTAAAATTTATTCCTAAGTATTTTGTACTTTTTAATGCTATTATATATGGAATTATTTTCTTAATTTCATTTTCAGATTGCTCATTGCTTGTGCACAGAAATATAATTTATTTTTGTATATTGATCTTGTATCCTACAACTTTACTAAATCTGTTATTATTTCTAATGGGGCAAGTTAAAACAGCACAAAGCTCACTGTTCTCACTTAGATTAAGCCATTTTTTTCTTGAATAAATGCTCCCTGGATAGCTGTAAGTCTTTGGTTAATTTCCAGAGTTTTGAAAAAGTTGACTCTGACAATTTTTGCAAGTGTTCTCATGGCTTTTATGGAGAAAAGTGTTTTTTGGAAGTCCTTATTGCAGCATTTTCACTGACAAGAGGAGGCTCTTAAAGAAGTTCTTATGCTTCCATTTACTCAACTATAAAATGCATTTCTTATCTTACCATAGTTCTTTGGAGATGATTAGCAAGATATGTGGTAAAGCACCTGACACTACCTGGCACTAGTAGGTGCGCAGGAAAAGTTTTTATCAGCAGAGAACAGGAAGGAAGTGGTAGTGAAGGCGCAGTGGCTGCCTAACCGTGCTCATGAGCATACAGCAGCGCAGCTCAAAGACTCACCCAAAGAGCCTTCTGGCTACCCCCAGCCTGAGCCGACAGTGAATTCCTCATACCCCAAACCCTCCCTTTCACTCTTTTCTGTCAAAACTTCCTTTCCCCAAGTGTTCTCCCTCGGTGTCCTTTCTCTGCCAGGTGGTGACGTGTTAATTACTAGCACCTTACCTCCATAGGTAACAGAGGGTCTGAACGCAGCTTTGTGCACAAGGCCAGGTGAGGCTTAACAAGCCCTGAAGCAGCCACAGCCGTCTCAGACCACAGCCTGCCTGTGCAAGGCAGGAAAACCCTTTTCTCTAAACCACGCCACTCCGTCCACCTGCATTTCAGGCCGGCGCTGGCTAGGAGGCCCTTTGTGTTTGATGAGTGGTTCTGAGAAGACTAAACCCGGAGGCTACGTGGTCTGTGGTATCAACCCAAGAGAGCAACTGAGTAATCACAGTAAACCTGGACGTCCGTGCAGTGCCTTTTCCCGGCTGCACAGGGCTCCCATGCACAGTAAGTAAACGGGTGTATATATAACATGTAGGTCTTGATAAACTCTGAGAATAAAAATAAAAGAAGATTAGGATTTGGTTGGGGGACACTATTTTAAGTAACATACACAGGGAGACCTCACTGATAAAATAATAACTGAACAGAAACCTGAAGGAAGCCAGGTAGTGAGCTGTGCACCTATGGAGAAGGACATTCTAGTCAGAAGGACAGCAAGTGCAAAGGCCCTGAGGTGGGAGCGAGTTTCACAAACTTAGAAAACAGAAGAGAGGCCAGTTTTGCTCATTGTCAAAAACACGGGGGACTGTAGCAGACAATGAGCCCAGAGAGCCAGTGGTCACCAAGCAGTGGGGCTTAAAGACCGTGGTAAGGACTTTGGATTTTACACGATGTAAGTTTGGAAGCCAATGAAGGGTTCTGAGCTGCACAGTGGCATACTCTGAACTGCTGTTTGAAAGGATCGCTCTGGCTGCCACATTGAGATTAGACTGCGGAGGGCCAAGGATGGCAGCAGAGGGGCCAGCGGGGAGGGACCAGAGGGACCACTGGGATAATTCAGACATGATAGATGGTAGCAGAGAGGGGAGCGGTGGTCAGTGTCTGGATATATTTGGAAGGTGGGGCCAAAGGATTTGCTGACGATTAGATATGGAATGTGACAGAAAGACAGGAATCATAGTTGACTCCAAGGCTTCTGGCCTGCAGTACTGACGGCATGAAAGCCAAGCACATAGAGCAGAAGGGGTGAGGCTTGGCCCCCACCTTCTCCTCCAAGGCCACGCTCCTCCCTCACAGCACGAAGCCCCAGCCGTGGCGTGACGTGCCTCCAGTGGAGGTCCCCTGAGCCATCGCCAGGCCTCTGCAGGTGTCATCCTTTGACTCTCCACAGTTGTGGACTCTTTCCTCCAGTCACGTTGTTTGAACATCCTGGGAACTGGCAGAGCTCACCCAGGTCCCAATAGTGACAAGAGTCAACACTGTGGACACACCCACGAGCAGACGAGAGCTGAGACCAGCAGGCTCCCTCAAGCAGGGAGAAGGGAAAGGCATCAGAGCAGGTGTCTTGGCCCTCCTGCACACACGGGGCAGTTCTGCCGGCCAACCCTGGTGTGTGGGGGGGGGAGCCAGGCACCCATGGCAGAGACGCCCCTGTCCTTAGAAGTCTCAGTGAATCGTACACAGGCTGCAGGGCATTCTTCTCTCACTCAGAACTGAAATCAATCAGACTCCAAGAAAACACTGTGAGTCCACCTGGCATCATTCTACGACCCCCCACACCCCCTGCCAACCTCCTGCCCTGCTTTGAAGGTAGGGTGTATTTCAAAGATTTATTTTTAAGGCAATCTGGCCAGGCCCTGCCCAGACCGTGTGGCTTATGCCCACCAGCATGTGGAATGTGGCAGAGAGGCGAGAGATCCGAGCTGAGCCCTGTTCCTTTCCCAGCCTGGGCTCTGGGACAGACTGGGCGGTGGCCAGGAACCAGAGGAAGGTGAGAGACTGAGGCAGACTGACCTGGAAACAGATCCCATTTCCATTCCAGACTAAGGGTCCTCTCCCTGGTTGAGGCCCCTCAGTCGGCTGCTCCACGGGGGACGGACAGCCACCTGCCTCGTGGGAGCCCCTCCGGGCCTGCGGTGGCCATGACCCCTCCTCGGCCATCCTGCTCCCCAGACACTTCTGTGGACAAAACCTAAAAACTTGATCAGGGTAAGGTGAAATGAGAAGCGGTTGCTCCCTGCAAGCTGCTGACGCCTGTCCTGCCGAGCAAAGCAAAGCAAAGCGCAGGCTCTCTGAGGAAAGAGGGTCCCGAGGAGTCCGGGCGTGCCTGTCCCCACCTCCCTGCCAGGGTCCTCTGGAGGGCCTTCCCGCAGTGTCCCTCATGGTACGCTCGTGTCTTCAGGTCACCTCAGATTTTACGTGCCACACAACGTGCGAGCGCAGGGAGGAATCGGGAGGAATCGGGCAGACGTCACCTCGTGAGGCCTCGGGAGCCTGTTTCTTGGTTACTGTGGACGGGATTAAAACGCACACACTTATATCCTCTTTCCCGGCCTGGGCCTCCTCGGCTTCAGAGCCTCAGAGTCACTGCCTGTCGTCGCCGCTCACCCCGCTGCAGCCCTGAGCTGGGCCTGCTCTCTCGGCCCGGGGCCACCTCCAGCCGCGGGTCAGCTCGGTGCTCTGAAGCCACCTGAATGTGGACCCGGCCTCCCCGCATCCTCGCACAGCCTCCCGCTCCAGCCTCCCGCTCCAGGGCCGAGGGTGGCCTTAGCATCACCCGCCCAGCAACTCCCGACAGACACGTCCTTCCTCACCGCCTCCCCCTGCCCTGGCACTGGCGTTGCTACCTTCCCACCCACCCCCTGGCAGGAGCCCCGATCTTCCAGATAAACACAAGATATTATAAACTCTCCTTCCAAACCCAGGCCTGCACTCAGAAATGGAAAAAGTAACACTGTCCAAAAGAGAATGGGAAAGCCCTCACTCCAACCGGCACCGACTCCATGCCTTTGAGAGCCAAGCATGGTTTATAGGTATTTTGATGAAAGATTTCAAATGTATACGAAAGCAGGGAGAGACGCAGAATAACCCGCCAGAGACCATCACCCAGGGCTCATGGCCAGTCTTGTTCCCTGTCACCTCACCCGCTCTCTGCACACCGCTCGCCAGATTACGCTGAAGCCAACCCCAGACAGCGTATCATTTCACCTGGACGTATTTCACACATAGCTCTCCAAGCAAGGACTCCCCTTTTCAACTACAATACTACACTTGATAGATTTTGGGAAATCTGATCCGGGCTGGGCCATGCATGGGAATGTCTCCCACAGGTAAGGCCACCTGCAGCATGTGGCAGAGAGGAGATAGCTCCCGGCTAGCCCCGAGGGGTTAGTTCCGCAGGGACAGATATGGTGGGACCACAAACTGAAGGAAAGTGAGAGAATCACGAACAGACACACAGGAGCAGATTCCCAACGCCAACTGGACTTGGAGCAGCCACAGCGCCACTCTGTGTACCAGCTGCCCCTCTGGTCACCTCCCCCAGCAGAGCTGCATCTCCTGGCCCTGGCGTCCTTGGGTGGCCTCAGAGCCGTGAGCCATCTGAAGGTCTAGTGGTTCACTGTTATCCCGAGAACAGTGCAGATTCCTGTGAACAGCCAGCCGCGGTGACAGCCACATGCCCATCCCCTCGGCGCCACCCACAGGGCCAGCCAAGGGCAAGCCCCACGGACCCCCCAGAGACAGGACGCCTTGCTCAGAAGCGTGGCGGGACTCCTGGCTTTCCCATAAATCTGAAACATGGGCCAGAACAGGGGAAAGAAATATGGAAAATTAAGGGCTGTTTCCATTATGTGGCATTTTGAAAACCAGTTAGCTTGCAAATTCCTGAAGCACAGTAATTGTGCCTTTTGCCTTTTTATACCTTTCATAGTTTCTACACCAGAGTTTCTCAACCTCGGCACCACTGAATTTTAAACCAGATCATTCTTCGTGTAGGGGGCTGTTCTGAGCATCGTAGGATCCCTAATCTTTACCCTCTGGAAGCTAATAGCAGCCCTTCTCCCCCAAGCTGTGACGACCAAAAGCATCTACAGACATTGCCACTGTCACCTGAAAGGCAAAAACCACCCTTGGGTTGGGAGCCGCTGAGCTGAACAATAGTAAGTGCTTAATTTGTTTATTCGCATCTTTATTTATTCCTCTAATTTGTCTTTAATCCCTTCCGAAACAGACATTTACTTACTGTGCTCCATAAATTAGAAACAAGGGAATGATTGGGAGAGGTTCCCTTTAAAAGCCTCAGTTTTTCTGTCTAAAGGGTTTTGATAAAATTTGCCAGCAGTGTTGCAATCGAGATTGTTATTAAGACTTCAAATACGTATATTGTGCTTAAACCATAAGTAGTTCAGCAAAATAAAAACTAAGCCATCCAAACAAATAACTGTAGCATGTTAAGTAACAGGACTCTGTAAAAAAATTTTTTCCTGTTTTTCAAATTTTTATTTTTACGGCTATAAAAAATCAAGAGACAGTCTCGTGGGCTGGAGACAGGAGTAAGACTACACGTCGTGCTGCTTTTCCCGTGGACTCTCGCTGAGAAAGCAGGGCTCAGTTTTACAGGCCTTGACCGGAGATTCTTATCTATTTTTTGAATTTTTTTTCTCATTCCATTTTTTTTTTCTTTGTTTTATTTCTGAAAGAGGCAAAACACCCTTCGGGATGTCCACACTGCAGTGAAAGCCGTAATACCCGTGGGACGATTTACATCGGCCGAAAATGTTCCTGGTGCTGCCAGTCTTGCACTTCTCCCCCTTTCGCTGAGGATGCAGAGGATGACTTGGCTCCCCTCTGCCGTCGGGAAGGTCAAACGTCCTCCTCGAACCCACAGGCGCTGGTGCCCAGCGAGGTCCCCGGGCAACAGTCGTCAGGCCGGCGGCTGCCCGAGCGCCGCAGAGGTCCTCACTTGAGAGCTCAGGCTGCCCAGGCCCTGCTGAGGGTGCAGCTCCATGAACACCCAGCTACTTGTAAGGGCTTCTTTAGAAATGAACTGTCCCTTTAGAAAGCAGCGGGGCCCTGGGGTGATGAACTGAGAGCAGGTGGGGCTGACAGGAAATAGAGCCAGGGACAGAGGGGTGTCTGGCCCCTCAGGGGAGGCAGGAAAGGGCGCCACAGCCACGGGAGGGGGAGGCTGGGTGGGGAGGCTGGCTGCTTCCAAAGCTGTGCCTGGGAGAGAGGCCAGAAGGGCTGTCCCTGTCCCTCGGCCCGGGCTGCCTGTCCCCACAGCCACATTTGACATTTGGCGGGGAGGGAGGAGAAGAGGGGCGTCCCCAGCGGGGTGACCGAGCCTGTCCCACTGTGTCAGCCTCTCTGCTTTGAGGCTTCAGCTCTAACCCCGCCCAGGAAGGGGGAAGAAAAGACCCTTGTCAGAAACTAAGTCCCAGCAGGAATCTCCTTAAGACAGATGATGGAAATTTTAACCTTTTCTGCTTCCTGAGCAGACAGTGCAAAGAAGGCTATTCCGAAGGCGGGGCCTGCGGGCACACTCTGTGCCCTGGGACATGGCGTGCGGCCATGCACACAGGGCAGGGGGTGGAGAGAGTCCACCCCTCCTCTCGGGGAGGCATCCAGGGCCCCGCTTCCACAGGCTGGTGGAGGCCCCAGCCCGTTCCCCTGCTGCCGTGGGGGCCGTGGGGACTGAAACAGAAGCCCGTGTCTGCTAACAGAGCGGACGTTGTTTCCCGGACTGGGCTGTGCTCTTTCCTCCTCTCCCTCCACAGAGGGACAGGGCCACTGAGGCGTGTTCATGCTATTGTTATTCCCAGCTTGGCCAAAATGTAAATGTGAGAGTTCGCACTGGCGGGAAAGGGATGGCCTTTTCCCTGTGGGCCCGTGGTGGCCGTCACCACTGCTCAGACCTCGGAGGGCAGCTCCCCTCAGACGGGCCACGGGGCCAGGAAGGTGGGTGCACCCAGTTCTCCACCCTCTGGGGTGGCCTGAGACCCACACCTGTTGGTGGCAGAAGATACACACAGCAGTCAGAAGTAAGGAGCCACCTGCTGCGATCACACCAACTTGCTGCGGTCACACCAAGTCTGGAGACCTGGGCCCTCCTGCTGGGCTCAGAGACTGCAACCCGGGCCTCACGCCTGTCCCTGGGCCCACCACAGCTCAAGCTACTGACAGCCTGGCCACTGCCCTTCCCAGATGAAGAGTCACTCTGTTCCTAGAGCTTCCACGGTATCTCGCATAATCTTCGTAGCAACGAATTCGTTCATTCATTCAACCATCCATCCAACAATACGCACTGACCTCTGGGCTCTGCGGTCAGAGAGGTGGACAGTACCCCTCTCAGGTGTGGAGTGAGGCACTGCTGGGGAAGACAGATGGCAAACACATAATTACACGAGGCAGGGATGAGTGGAAACAGCAATGTACTCACCAGTAATTACTAAGAGCTTGTGATGTGCTGGGCAGATGTAAACTCACTTAATCCTCCCACTTCTGGTGCAAAGGACTCGTGCCATCCCCACTTTCCAGAGAGGGTTAAGCAACTTGGCCAAGGACAAGAAATGCCTGTGGCTGCTCCCTGAGAGGCAGCCCTCAGTTTTCTGAGGCCCACTGGAGCTTCAGGGCAGAAACACCTTGAGTGCAGGAGTCCTCGGTGGAACCCTGGAGCCCCTCTGGGGTTAGGGCTGTTTGCAGAGCCCTGGGCTGCTGTGTAGGATCACAGGCTGGTCCTCCCGGGAGCGTAAGCCAGGCCCTAGGGAGAGCAAATGCTGCTGACTGGCTCCCGCCCTCCAATGCCCAAGCCACACTGGCCCCCAACCCATCCTGCTGGCCAAGGGCCCAAGGCCCAGTGAGTCAGTGTCTGGTTGCCGGGAAGGACCAGTCTAACCTGGCGCTTTAAGAATTGACTCAGGCTTCAAGATTGCCAATGCACGGTCCGCTGGCGCTCCGGGTCCTGGCCCAGGAGGAGAGGGGAAGAGACAGGGAGTTAAACAGTCTCCCCTGGAATCCCCTGCCAGCTGCATAAAGTTAATTAAGCCACTTGCTGCCGCTGACCCAATTAGGGGTCGGGGAGCCAGGGGTTCAGCCAACCTTTGCAGTCTGGAGGGTGGAGCGCCGTGACCAGAGGCAGGGGACACAGGCAGGCGGGGGGCGTGCGGTCAGAGCAAGCCCTGGCTGGACTGGCACTTAGGGCTGGAGCCCCCCACGTGGGAGGTGTCCGCCAGCCTGCGACAAGGAGGGGACCTCGTGTTAGAGGGCAGAGCGAGTGTGGACAGACTTCCCGTTTGGACCCAGAAGGAGAAGGTAACAGAGCCAAAAACCCAAAGTCTAACATAACCAGGTCCACAGCTGCAAAAAGACGGAAGTTTGAAGGGACCAGAAAGGGGCCGGGGCTGCTGCTGCTGCTAATCCCCAGCCCTCTTGCCTGGTGGCCTGGGGACAGCTCCGAGGTGGGTGGGGCGGCCCCCTCCCGCACGCTAAGCTGAGACCACAGAGGGGCCTAGGCCTGATGTTCTTTGGAGACTTGGTGAGAACTTTGCCCCGCGTCTCACAACCTCCTCCTTTGCCTAACAGACAACACCAAACTGTAAACCACGGCTCTCTCCATGATGAAGCCCCATGTGAATCATCCCCACAAACCACTTTCGAATCCGAGTGCTGGGAGGATGATCCCTTAGGCAGGAGCAATTGCTCAACAATGAGAAAATGTAGTGGGAAAATATCCCCAGAATCTGGGCTGCTGTTGAGCAACCGCTCTGGAGAAAGTCACGTGGCGAGGCCAGCAAGGGCTCGTGGCTCCATACACCAGGACGTGTAGGGTCCACTCCCACCTTGGCAGGGCCCCCCTCACCTGGCCACCCACTTCTGTCCTTGCATGCACCTCTCCCAGCCTCCCCCCAGCAGCTACCCCTGCTCCCCCCCTCGGATCTAGGGAGCCCACACCCACAACGTGTCCCTCGAGGGAGGACTGACCCAGAACCCAGAACCCAGAACCCAGGAAAGCAGGTGCAGGGCCCCAGAGCCTGGGGTGGGCCCTAGAAGGAAAGACATGGTTTCCAATGAACACATCTCCTTGGCCCTCCAGTTTCCTTGTCCCATGGGTTGGGGGCAATTGGAGGAGAGATGGAGTAGGTTTCTTAAAAAAGGACCCCAAGCAAGGCTCCTAGTTGCCTGACTCTAATGGTGGTTGGTGACGCTGTGTGTATGTGTGTGTGTGTGTCCAGTTCTCTCTCTCTCTCTCTCTCTCTCTCTCACACACACACACACACACAATCTGAGGCCCAGTTAAGAGCCAAGAGACAAACAAGACCTCATTAAACAGACCTTTGCTTAGGCAGGAACTATCTAGTGGCAGGATGGGTTTTCTGTCCTTACTCAAGTTTTGTTTCTTAAGTCTCAGCCCTGGTGGCAAAGAAGACTTTTATTATTATTATTATTATGCCCAGAAAGATTCATATTCATGAGAGAATTTGTTTTTCTGCCAGATCCCTACCATGATGACATAACCACCCTCACCCTTCCAGGAGGGGGCAAGAACCGGTTGCCCAGGGCAGGATGCAAGTCATGAATGGGTCACCCAACAACCTGGGGCTGGAGAGAGAGAAAGGGACGCCAGCAGGGAGTGTGACAGTAACAGAAGGAACGGCCTTGAAGAAAAAAAAAAGGGGCAGAAGATGTTTTCTATCTCTTTAAAACTTCCCCACTTGGCTGGGTGTGGTGGCTCACGCTTGTAATCCTAGCACTCTGGGAGGCCAAGGTGGAAGGATTGCTTGAGGTCAGGAGTTTGAGATCAGCCTGAGCAAGAGCAAGACCCTGTCTCTCTTAAAATAAAAGAAAATCAGCCAGGCATGGTGGTACACGCTTGTAGTCCCAGCTAGCTCTGTTTTTCTGCTTATGTATAGGAATTTGGATTTTGAGACTGAGGAGGCTGAGGCAGGATTGCTTGAGGCCAGGAGTTTGAAGTTGCTGTGAGCTAGGTTGACACCACGGCACTCTAGCCCAGGTGTCAGAGCAAGACTATGTCTCAAAAAAACAAAAAATAGGCCTAGGGAGTGGTAGTGACTCACACCTGTAACCCTAGCACTCTGGGAGGCCAAGGTGGGCGGATCGTTTGAATGCAGGAGTTCGAAACCAGCCTGATCAAGAGCGAGACCCCATCTCTACTAAAAAATTAAAAAGAAATTAGCTAGACAACTAAAAGTATATATAGAAAAAATTAGCTGGGCATGGTGGTGCATGCCTATAGTCCCAGCTACTCGGGAGGCTAAGGCAGGAGGATCACTTGAGCCCAGGAGTTTGAGGTTGCTGTGAGCTAGGCTAATGCCATAGCACTCTAGCCTGGGCAACAGAATGAGACTCTGTCTCAAAAAAAAACAAAAAAATAAATAAATAAATAAAAACAATAATAAATTAAAAGTAAATTATAAAAATAAATAAATAAAACTTCCCCCATACCTTTTGGGAACTGAGGCCTCAGACAAATGTTGGGAAGGGCAGGGGAATGTCTTTTGTTCTCTGTGTTACAGGATATATCTCAGCTGAACTTGGCTCCATCCCAGGCCTAGCACCTGGCCTGTGGAGGTCTAGGTAGGCCTTCCAGGTGAGTGGAGGTTACAACTTTGTCTTTGGCTGAGATGCGATGATTAGAATCATTAACTGTAGTTGAACAACAATTGCCTAGAACTGAGGCCCTCCCTTCAAACACCCTGTAGTTTTGCTTACCTACAGGAATTTGGATTTTGAGATGATAGTCTGCCATTTTCCTCCTTTGCCAGCAAAATAATAAACTTCTCTTTCCTTCTCCTTCAACCACTTGTTCTAATTTTTCTGATAAGTCCTTGAGGACAAGTGCCAAACTTTCAGTCACAGGAGGAGGTGTGGGCCCAAGGCAGACAGTGAAAATGTTTTCAGTCTCCCTGCTCTGGATTCATTTCTTCTTTTCTCTTCTCCCCATTGGATCTCCTATGGGTGTACAAAGTTCTAAATCTGTCCAACAGATCCCTCAACTATATTTTTCATACTTTTTCTCCTTCTGAGAAACCTCCTTTGCTCCAACTTGACTGCATGTTGGAATCACCTGGAGAGTTTTAAAAACTGATGTTGGCTGTACCCACCCCCAGAAAGTCTCATTTAATTATGATAGCATGGCATGCAACCTAGGCACTGGGAATTTTAAAATCTCCCCAGGTGATTCTAATATGCAATAAAACCACTCCTCTAGTTCACTAATTCAATCTTTAGCTCTGTCCGTTTAGTTTATTAATTGAGATGGGGGGAGGAGAAAATTGAATTCTGGAAAATTCTAATTCACTTCTTTCTGCTAGCATTCTTTCTATTTTCATGGGTGAGCTAACCTCCTGCTTCCGAGAATATGAATTATGTTTAGTTCAAAGTGTTCTTCTGTGCCAGCCCTTGACCATATTTTCTCATAGTCCTTTCGATTTTATTGGGTTTGTTTGTGGTTTTGTTTTTCTGCTTTAGATAGTAACTCTATTTCCTCAGAGGTTAGTTCTCCTATTTGGAGGAGTGTGGTTCATTTTCATACTGTTGTTTTTCCTCAAATATTGAGTGATTCTTAGCTCTGTTTGTACAGTGTCTGTGCCTTTAGATCAGGTGTCCTCAAACTACGGCCCTCGGGCCACATGCCGCCCGCCTTGGACATTTATCCGGCCCACCAGGTGTTTTTGCCACTGCCTGTCCTGCTTAGCAGCCAACTTGTCCCAGGCCCACAGTGCACACTCTCCAACAATCTGAGGGACAGTGAACTGGCCCCCTGTTTAAAAAGTTTGAGGACCCCTGCTTTAGATGGAACAGAGGCCCTGCCTCGGCCTGAGCGGCCATGCACGCAGGTTCTGGCGCAGCAAGCGTAGCCAGCACCCAGCACCTGTGCGGTAGCAAGGCGAGCTGTGAGCAAGGCCGGGTGTGCGGGGGCTCCCTCCTCCTGGCAGCTGAGACAGCGCCCTGCTTCTGCAGCCCCGGTCACAGGCTGGAGTCTCTTACATCAACACCTCCACCCAGCCTCTCATGGGAATGATCCCTCCTCGCCATTCTCCCTGTGGGGTCCTAAAGTCATCTCAGGCTCTTCTCTGCTGCTCTTTAGAGTCCCAGCCCAGAACCAGATCTTCTTGGGTCTCCCAAGAAGATCGTGCCATTTCTGGAACTCTGGTAGTGAGCAGGGAAGGGCTGTCTGAAGAGGTCACCTGGGAGCTGATGACCAGAGAATCAGGAGCTGACTCGTGGAGGCAGGGAGAGGCCAGGAGGGGGTGGCAGAGAGGAGGGAATGGTGAGAGTATTTCAGGAAGCCGATAAAGACCTGAGACAGGTGAGGACTTGGTGTTGGAAGGAGTTAAGTTCCTCCAGCCTCAGGAGCAAGGTGAGCTGGGAGCAGTCAGAGTGGTGCATGGCCAGGATCCACAGAGTCTTGGAAGCCGGGCCAAAGAGTTTGCTCTATTCCAGATGCATTGGGAAGCCGTTGGAGGGTTTTAAGCAGAGAAAAGATATGATCTGTTTATAGTTTTTTAAAAAATAAAAAAAAAAATCATGCTGACGGCAGCTTAGACAGGGATTGGTAAGGGGCAGTGGGGGAGCAAGAGAGGCCAGCGGGGGGAGGCTGGGACGACAATGGCTGGGCACAGACCAGGTGGCAGGAATGGAGAGAGGAAGGGCTCAAGCTGTTCTGGAGGCGACTTGACAGAACTTGCTCAGGAATCAGCTGCAGGGCACTAGGGAGAGGGAGGACTCAGGGTGACATCTAGGTTTCTGGCCGGGGCACCGGGGTGGGTGGGGATGACAGCTTTCTCTAGAATGAGAAAGGCTAAGACAAAGTGGGAGGTTAGTTTGTCATGGGACATCAAAGTCTGTGAGACAGCCAAGTGACAATGACAAAAGTGCAGTCTTTAGGTGAGCACCTAAGGAAGTACAGTACTGAGTTCCAGACCATTACAAGTAGACATCTGTGAGTCCATACTGATAATAAATAGACAAATATCTAAGTAGATGGATGGGGAGAAGGAGGGTCTCACTTGTAGTGCAATGCCGAGGGTTGACAGGTCAGCGTGGACGGAGCACTGGGGACAGGGAAGCATTGTGTCCCAACCATCCTCATAAAGGCTAGGTCAGGCACAAATCATCCACGGATGCTAAATCTAGAGGTAAATCTTGATGAGGAACAGGCTGTTCGCATGGCCTTAAAGTGTCTCCCCGCAGCCCACGTGTTATTTACGAGGAAGGAAAATGCCAGTCATTATACAGGGGAGAAATCAAACAGCACCTGCTTGACAGGGTGATCAAAATGAACGTTGCCAGTGAGGCGCGCATGGACGCCGTGTACCTCCAGAAGGGATGCTCCAAGAAGGATACAACCTAACCCAGGTCGAGTTCCAGCAAAGTGTGAGTAACCTGAACCTAATCACGAGAAAACATCAGACAAAACCTAATCATGAGAAATCATCAGACAAACCCAAAATGAGGAAAGTCCTATTAAAAAAAAAAATGTGGAGGCTGGGCGCGGTGGCTCACGCCTGTGATCCTAGCACTCTGGGAGGCCGAGGCAGGAGGATGGTGCAAGGTCAGGAGTTCGAAACCAGCATGAGCAAGAGTGAGATCCCCGTCTCTACTATAAATAGAAAGAAATTAATTGGCCAACTAATATATATAGAAAAAATTATCCGGGCATGGTGGTGCATGCCTGTAGTCCCAGCTACTTGGGAGGCTGAGGCAGGAGGATTGCTTGAGCCCAGGAATTTGAGGTTGCTGTGAGCTAGGCTGATGCCACGGCACTCACTCTAGTCTGGGCAACAAAGTGAGACTCTGTCTCAATAAATAAAAAAATAAAGAAAAAAAGTGGAGACTGTCTTCTTCAAAAATGTCAATGTCATAAAGGACAAAGGAAGGCTGTGGAAATGGCCCAAGTTAAAGGAGACCAAAGAGATGTGACAATCAAACGCAGCATCTAGCCCTAGACTAGATCCTGCACTTATAGTGCAGAAAACAAAAAATGCCACAAAGGACATTTTTGGGTTAACTGACAAAGTTGAAATGTGAACAGTAGATTAGATAAGGTATCTTAGCAATGTTAAATGGACTGAGGTTGATGACTGCACTGTGGTTATGTAAGAGAATACCTTTCACCCCTAAAAACACTGAAAACTGCACCGTGGTTATGTAAGGGAATACCTTTCACCTCTAAGAACAATGAAGTGTTTGAGTAAGGGACCATGATGTAATGGTTATGTATATACATGCACACACATACACATACACATATACTATATAAACACATGCACACAGAGGAACATAGAGAAAAAAGCAAATGGAATAAAATGTTAATAAGGTAAATTGGGTAAAGTGTATATAGGTGTTTTTTGTGCTATTTTTATTTTCATAACCTTTCCATGTTTGAAATTATCTTTCAATAAAAAGGTTTTTGGGTTTTTTTAAATACAATTGAGTATACAAGTCTGGAGCCCCAGAAGAGAGTTAGACTAGAGACAGAAATGCAGGCACCAGCAGAACGTAGATGGTGTTTAGTCGTAAGAATGGATGAGCTCATGGAGAGAATGTCCAAGATGACAAAAATAGGGGCCAGGACCTTGTCCCGGGGACCAGGGACATTCAGGGATCAGGCAGAGAAAGTGGAGCCAGCCAAAAGAACAGAGCCTGAGCCACCAGTGAGGTAGAGGAACCCAGAGGGCTGAGGTGGCAGAGAAATGAGGAAAACACCTTTCCAGAAGTGGCTGACTTAGGTAACAGGTTGCCTAAGATGACAACAAAGAAATGACCATTGAATTTAGCAAGAGGGAGGTCATGAGATGCCCTCATAAGAACAGTTTCCATGGAACCATGGTGGAAGAAGCCGGATTGTAGACATTCCTAGAGTCAACACAAGACAAAGAAGTATGAATATAGGGGGGAGGGGAGAAAAAAAAAAAAGAAGTATGAATATAAACAACTCTCAAGAAATGCAGCTATGAAAGGAACCAAGAAACAGAGTCCACTTTCTACCCCACTCCAATACCATTTTCTATCCATCTTCTAATAACTCCCTCAATTTTTTGATGACATCCTTTCTTCTGGCATAGTTACGAATTTTTTAAGTCACTTTCTAATTTTTTTAGACACAGGGTCTCACTATGTTGCCCAGGCTGGTCTCAAGTTTCTGGGCTCAAGTGATCCTTCCACCTTAGCCGCCTGGGTAGCTAGGACTACACTCATGCTATCGTGCCCAGCAAGCTATGAATTTATTATTTTTAACATCTTTTCTGCAATTTCTATGGAATCCTGGCTGCCAGGAGAAGTAAACGAATGTGCTCAGTTCACCATCTTGAACCAGAAATCAGCATCACTTTCCACCCACTTTGTCACTAAGTCCTCACCACGATCCCGTGAGGCAAATGTTATCATTCCTGTCTGACAGGTGAGAAGCCTGAGGTCCAGAGGGATAAAGTGCCAAGGTCACACAGCTTAGTGGGCGATAGTGTTAGGATTCACACCCCACATTTGTTTGCTTTCAAAGCTCACACACTGGCCGGGCGCGGTGGCTCAAGCCTGTAATCCTAGCTCTCTGGGAGGCCGAGGTGGGCGGATCATTTGAGCTCAGGAGTTTGAGACCAGCCTGAGCAAGAGCGAGACCCCATCTCTACTAAAAATAGAAAGAAATTAATTGGCCAACTAATATATATAGAAAAAATTAGCCGGGCATGGTGGCGCATGCCTGTAGTCCCAGCTACTCGGGAGGCTGAGGCAGCAGGATTGCTTGAGCCCAGGAGTTTGAGGTTGCTGTGAACTAGGCTGACGCCATGGCACTCGCTCTAGCCTGGGCAATAAAGTGAGACTCTCTCACACACACACACAAAAAAATTATTTGTAAA
>VSMD01133080.1:0-24164 GCA_008750895.1 Mirza zaza
GGCCGGGCGCGGTGGCTCACACCTGTAATCCTAGCACTCTGGGAGGCCGAGGCGGGCGGATTGCTCAAGGTCGGGAGTTCAAAACCAGCCTGAGCGAGACCCTGTCTCTACCAAAAATAGAAAGAAATTAATTGGCCAACTAAAATATATATATATACAAAAAAATTAGCCGGGCATGGTGGCGCATGCCTGTAGTCCCAGCTACTTGGGACGCTGAGGCAGTAGGATCACTGAGCCCAGCAGTTTGAGGTTGCTGTGAGCCAGGCTGATGCCACGGCACTCACTCTAGCCTGGGCAACAAAGTGAGACTCTGTCTCAAAAAAAAAAACGCACAACTGTTTACACCTCCACTTTGTTATTAATGTGAAAGATTATATTATTTTATATTGTGCATATATTAATAGAGAACCTCAAGAATTCTGAAAGAACATGCTGGAATTTATGTTTTAGAAAATCTGAATTACATAATTAGTCTGCACCTCACATTTATTAAAAAGACTGATTTGTATCATTCAGTTTGCTGCATGCAAATATTAGCATTTTAATCCATTGTCTCCAATCTTTATCTGAATAACAATTTATTGCTGTGTGTTCCTCTTGTATATTAGTTTCACACATTGTACAATATCCCTATTTTTCCTGTATTAATAAATGTAAGACTTTTGTTTTGCTTCTCTAACATGGATCACAGCATTTCTCTTTTGTATAAGAAGAGCAGCAATATATTAATAACCTAAGGAAGCAGTTTCTCTAGTGTCATTTGAATGCCTAATATTTTAAGTGTTGTTTTTTTTTTTTTTTTTTTTTTTTGAGACAGAGTCTCACTTTGTTGCCCAGGCTAGAGTGAGTACCGTGGAGTCAGCCTAGCTCACAGCAACCTCAAACTCCTGGGCTCAAGCAATCCTGCTGCCTCAGCCTCCCAAGTAGCTGGGACTACAGGCATGTGCCACCATGCCTGGCTAATTTTTTCTATGTTTATCAGTTGGCCAATTAATTTCTTTCTATTTATGGTAGAGACAGGGTCTCGCTCTTGCTCAGGCTGGTTTCGAACTCCTGACCTCGAGCAATCCACCTGCCTCGGCCTCCCAGAGTGCTAGGATTACAGGCGTGAGCCACTGCGCCCGGCCTTTTTAAGTGTTTTTTAACAAAGATTTTCAGTTAATGATAATTATGTGTTTTTGTAGAATATTATTGTCATAACCTTAAGCTAATAATTTAAAATCTGTGCTCTTGACACATACCCAGTCATTCTTGAAAATTACAATTATCTAGCATTCTTTGTAATACATTGTGTTTATTCAGAATTTCATGGGTTCAGGTATTTTTAATTTTGTTTTATAGTTTTTTTAATTTAATTAATTAATTTATTTTTAGCATCTTATGGGGGTACAAATATTAAGGTTTCAAATAATGCCCTTGCCCTCCCTCCCCACAAGTCTGAGCTTTAAGCGTGACCATCCCCGAGATGGTGCACATCTCACTCATTATAATGTCTGTATATACCCGCCCTCCTCCCCCTCCCACCTGCCCAATACCCAATTAATGTAGTTCCTATGTATCCACTTAGGTGCTGCTCAGTTAATACTGTTTTGCTGGTGAGTATATGTGGTGCTTGTTTTTCCATTCTTGGGATGCTTCACTTAGAGTATGGGTTCCAGCTCTAGCCAGGAAAATACAACATGTGCTATATCACCGTTGTTTCTTAAAGCTGAATAGTACTCCATGGTATACATATACCACATTTTATTCTCATGTATTGATGGGCACTTGGGTTGTTTCCATAGCTTTGCAATTGTGAATTGTGCTGCTATAAACAATCGAGTGCAGGCATCTTTTTTGTAGTGTGTCATTTGATCTTTTGGGTAGATTCCCTGTAATGGCAATGCTGGATCAAATGGTAGATCCATTTGTACCACTTTAAGGAGTCTCCATATTGCTTTCCATAGAGGTTGAACTAGTTTACAGTCCCACCAGCATTGTAGGAGAGTTTGTATCTCTCCACATCCACACCAACATCTATTGTTCTGGGACTTTTTGATAAAGGCTATTCTTACTGGAATTAAGCGATATCTCATTGCAGTTTTGATTTTCATTTCCCTGATGATTAGAGATGTTGAACATTTTTTCGTATCTTTGTTTGCCATTATTCTATCTTCTTTAGAAAAGTTTCTATTCATGTCCTTTGCCCACTTTTTGATAGGGTTGTTTGATTTTTTCTTGCTGATTTTCGTGAGTTCTAAGTAGATTCTAGTTATCAGCCCCTTATCAGAGGTGTAGGATGTGAAAATTTTCTCCCATTCTGTAAGTTGTCTGTTTACTTTCATGACTGTCTCTTTGTTTGTACAGAAGGTTTTTAGCTTGATCATGTCCCATTTATTTATTTTTGTTGCTGCTGTGATTGCCTTTGAGGTCTTCTTCATAAATTCTTTGCCTAGGCCGATGTCTAGGAGAGTGTTTCCAACATTTTCCTCTAGAATTTTTATAGTGTCATACCTTAGGTTTAAGTCTGTTACCCTGCGTGAGTTGATTTTTGTGAGAGGTGAAAGGTGTGGATCCTGCCTCAGGCTTCTACAAGTGGCTATCCAGTTTTCCCAGCACCATTCATTGAAAAGGGATTCTTTTCCCCAGTGTATGTTTTTGTCTGCTTTGTCAAAGATTAGATGGCTATATGAGGATGGTTTTATATCATAGTTCTTAAATCTGTTTCACTGGTCAATATTCCTGTTTTTGTGCCAATACCAAATTGATTTAATTACTACAACTTTGTAGTATGGTTTGATATCTGGCATATTAATACCTCCCATTTTGTTTTTATTGCCTAGAATTGCTTTTGATATGCAGGGTCTTCTCTGGTTCCAAACGAAGCTTAAAATTACTTTTTCCATATCTATGAAGAATGATGTTGAGGTTTTAATAGGTATTGCATTGACTCTGTAGATCAGTTTGGGTAGTATAGACATTTTAACAATGTTGACTCTGCCGACCCACAAGCATGGAATGGATTTCCATCTGTTTACATCCTCTGCTATTTCCTTACTCAGTGTTTCATAGTTCTCCCTGTAGAGATCTTTTACCTCCTTGGTCAACTATATTCCTAGGTACTTTATTTTCTTTGTTGCTATTGTGAAGGGTATTGAGACTTTGATCTGGTTCTCGATTTGATTTTTGTTGGCGTATATGAATGCCTCTGATTTCTATGTATTGATTTTGTATCCTGAGACTTTACTACATTCACAATTCCAGGAGTTTCTTTGTTGAATCTTTGGGATTTTCTTAATATAATATCATAAGCAAACAGTGAAAGTTTGATCTCTTCTGCCCCAATTTGGATACCTTTCATTCCACTTTCCTGTCTGATTGTTATAGCCAGGACTTCCAGCACTATGTTGAATAGAAGTGGAGATAGTGGGCAGCCTTGCCTGGTTCCAGTTCTAAGTGGGAATGCTTTCAATTTTTCCACATTCAGTATGATGTTGGCTATGGGTGTGTCATATATGGCTTGTATCATTTTTAGGTATGTCCTTTCTCTTTTGATTGTGAAGTTCAGCGCATGAATATTTATATAATTTTCTGAAAGGGAAGGACTTACTATTACCATCTTATTATTTTGAATCTTGTAGCTATTTTGCACCGTTTTTCTCTCTTTGTGTCTTGTGTTTTCTAGGGCCATGCTTTGATTCATTTCTTATCATTTTAGTGTATGTCCATAGGTATTGTGGTTACCACAGTGAATACGTAATACTTATACTTACAAGAATATATTTAAACTGGTAACACCTTAACTTTAGTTGTATATAAAAATTCTTCCTGGTTATTTGTTCCCTCAACTTTGTTATTGATATCATCAGTTATATCTTTTTACATTGTATACCCATTAACAGAGGTTTAGTTGTATCTTTATATTTTTGTCTTCAACTTTTAGAGCATGACTAAAAGTGTTGTCTCTACCATGATTATACTACTACCGAATTTTACTTACGTTGTACTTTTGTATTTTTCCAAGAGAGTTATTTATTTTTCTATGCATTTTTTTTTGTTTTCTAGCATCTTTTTATTTTCAATGCAAGGAGCTCTCTTTGGCGTGGTTTTGTGGGGCAGGTCTAATGGTGATAAAGTTTTTCAGAATCTAATTATCTTGATAAGTGTTTAGTTTTGTGACGTGGCCCAATTACAGGATGGGAGATGACACAGAACATAAAATGACACAGACACACATGTACATGACAGTGATTTGAGTGACCAATGCACCGGTCGCTTTATTTTTATACTCCCCAGACTCAAGGTTAGTTCCTTGTACGTGAGCATCTGAGCATAGCAGCAATATCAGCCAATTCCGGAGTTGTTTCAAAAGGGAAACAATTTCCTTTGGTCTCAGACCTCAAAACGATTACTAAAGTTAAGATGCCAGACAGAGCACAAAAGCCAAGGCCGAGATAGGCAACATAAAACAGTGCAGCCATTTGAAGTGCTTCTTGTCTCAATCCCAGGCGTTGGCTCCTTCCTGGCCCCCATGGTTGTGCCTGTTTTAGGTTGCCCCCCTCCATGGGGAGTCTCACCCGTCATTGACTACCAACCATCAATCGGGGGCCAGTTCTTGGGGAGTTCTTCTTATTCTTGTTCTCATGGCCTCCAGACTCCCACCCCGAGGGCCCTCCGTGTGGGAGTTGGGAGCATTTGCTTATGTGCAACAACTCAGGCCTCTTATCAAGTCACAGGGAAGCAACCATGTCTGAAGAAAATGCTGACTACTGCTGCGTCAGGCAGCACACGTACATCACAGGCTGTAGTGAATGATTAGCATAAGGCATAACGCCAGAATCAGCCCCCAACAGTTTTGTTTATTTAAATGGGCAGTTTTCCTGGATATAGTGTTTCTGCTTTGAAGTTTTTATTCTTTTAGCGACTGACACATCATTTTTGTCCTCATGCATTCAAGATTCTCTTTTTGTGTGAGACTTTCAAAACTTTGCTTATAATCTGCCTTCCTGTGGGTCCCTTGTTGTTTCTCCTAGCTGAAGTATATTGAGCTTGTTTATTTTTTTGTCTTTATTCTTACATTAGAAAATTTCTCAGTCATTTATTATCATATGCTTCAGCTAGATAATTTATTTCTTTTTATGATTTTATTTTTCATTGCTATTCTCATTTACCTGATTTCGTTTATTAGTATTGTTCCCATGTGATTAGTTAAACATCATTGACATGGTTATTTGTTTATTTTATTATTTTATGTTTCTTTAATTTTAGAGACAGTCTTGCTCCGTCACCCTGGCTTGAGTGCAGGGGCATCATCATAGCCCACAGCAACCTCAAACTCCTGGGCTCAAGCAATCCTGCTGCTTCAGCCTCCCGAGTAGGTGGGACGACAGTGTGCCCCAACATGCCAGCTAATTTTTTTATTCTTAGTAAAGACAGGGTCTTACTCTTGTTCAGCCTAATCCCAAACTCCCAACCTGAGGTGATCCTTCCACCTTGGCCTCCCAGAGTGCCAGTATTGGAGGTGTGAGCTGCTGGTAATTTATACTTTTCCATTCCTTTGTTATTTCTGATTCCTTTTTATTTTTTTTTTGATTGGTTTATGGTACCTTGATATTTTATATGTGTTGTATTCTTTTGTTGATATTTGAGGATTAATAAAAAGTCAGCTTTAACAAACTTTTCTGATTCCTTTTTTATTTTTTTGATTGGTTTATGGTACCTTGATATTTTATATGTGTTGTATTCTTTTGTTGATATTTGAGGATTAATAAAAAGTCAGCTTTAACAAACTTTATCAAGTATGTTTTTCTTAGGAAACTCTGAAAACACTTCACTGTATTAGAGATACAAGAAGCGTCAAATCTGTTCTGAAGATGTTTCTTCTTTGTAATTTTTGTTTATTTTCCAGTTAAAGCGATTTTCCCACATTTCTTTGGAAGAGCCTGTCATGATTTGCTACATTTGTTCCCTCTCTGTGGTATTGAAGTTCCTATGCTGCTTTAACAATCTTTTACCTTTGGTTTCTGAATACACAGTCTTTCCTTCAAATAATAGCACCATACTTTCAAGCGCTGTGTGTTACAGTAGATAGAAAACAGTCTTTGTGAGGGCTCCCAGAAGCCAGAAGGGTGGTCACAGCTGTCACTATATTCTTTCTCTTTTGAGGGAGAAACTGAGGTTTGGGGATTTACTTTTATGTTCACCATTCTGCATTAAGGCCATGGTGGGTACATATAACAGCCTTTTCTATCTCCTCTGTGTGGCTCTTGGCATTGTGCTCACCTCATGTGCTGTAAACTGTCACCTGGAAATTAAAATTCCCACCAAGGCAATTTGTTCAGCCTTATTTTGTTTAGTTATTTATCTAAAAGAGAATTAGGGCGTGTATATTGTATTATGCCTACTTGCTAATGTGCTTGGTATAATTTTACATGTTAAATTTCAAATATATATTAATCTGATTAAGAAAAGACGTAAGTGGATTCATTGTTATTTTTTAAATTTCTTTCAGATATGTCTTCTGATTTCACCCAACACCATTTGCCAAAGGAGGGGATAAATGTTTCATTTCAAAAAATGGTACTGAGAAGATATGGAAGCTGTGGCTTTGATAATTTAAAGTTAATGAGAGACTGGGAAAGCGTGGGTGAGTTAAAAGAGGAGAAAGGATGTTATAATGGACTTAACCAATGTTCAGCAACTGCCCACACGAAAATATTACAGTGTAATGAATGTTTGAATGTCTTCACAAAATTCTCAACTCTAAATAGATACAAGATGGTATATACTGTAGTGAAACCTTTTGTAGGTAAAGAATGTGGGGATAGCTTTAACCAATGCTCACATATTATGGAACATAAGAACATTCATAATGGAGAGAAACCTTACAAATGTAAACAATGTGGCAAAGTACTTAAATGCTCTTCAAGCCTTTCTAATCATAACACAATTCATACTGGAGAGGAACCCCCCCAATGTGAAAAATATGGCCAGTCTTTTAACTGGCACTATTCCTTGACTAAACATGAGAGAATTGAGACAAGAGAAAAACCCTACCAATGTGAAGAATGTGGCAAAGCCTTTCATTGGCCCTCATACCTTACTGCACACAAAAGAACTCATACTGGAGTGAAACCCTACAAATGTGAAGAATGTGGCAAAGGCTTTAATTGGTTCTCACGACTTACTATGCATAAGAGAGTTCATACTGGAGAGAAATGCTACAAATGTGAACAATGTGATAGAGCCTTTAAATGGTACTCATCCCTTTTTGCACACAAAAGAATTCATACTGGAAAGAAATCGTATAAATGTCATTTATGTGGCAAACACTTTAATTGGTTATCAGAATTTAGTGTGCATAAGAGAATTCATACTGGAGAGAAACCCTACCAATGTGAAGAATGTGGCAAAGCCTTTCATTGGCCCTCATACCTTACTGCACACAAAAGAACTCATACTGGAGTGAAACCCTACAAATGTGAAGAATGTGGCAAAGGCTTTAATTGGTTCTCACGACTTACTATGCATAAGAGAGTTCATACTGGAGAGAAATGCTACAAATGTGAAGAATGTGACAGAGTCTTTAAATGGTACTCATCCCTTTTTGCACACAAAAGAATTCATACTGGAAAGAAACCCTATAAATGTCAATTATGTGGAAAACACTTTAATTGGTTCTCAGAATTTAGTGTACATAAGAAACTTCATACTGGAGAGAAACCCTACAAATGTGAGGAATGTGGCAAAGCCTTTAAACAGGTAGCACATCTTTATGTGCATAAAATAATTCATACTGGAGAGAAACCCTACAAATGTGAAGAATGTGACAGAGCCTTTACACAGTACTCCTACCTTTCTAAACATAAGAGAATTCACACTGTAGAGATGCCTTACAAATGTGAACAATGTGACAGAGCCTTTAAACAGTACTCCTACCTTACTAGACATAAGAGAATTCATACTGGAGAGGAACCCTACAAATGTGAAGAATGTGGCAAAGCATTTAAATTCTATTCATCCTTTACTGCACACAAGAGAATTCATACTGGAGAGAAACCCTACAAATGTGAGGAATGTGGCAAAGCCTTTAAACAGGTTCCACATCTTTATGTGCATAAAAGAATTCATACTGGAGAGAAACCCTACAAATGTGAAGAATGTGACAGAGCCTTTCAACAGTACTCCTACCTTTCTAAACATAAAAGAGTTCACACTGGAGAGAAACCCTACAAATGTGAAGAATGTGGCAAAGCATTTACATTCTCTTCATCCCTTACTGCACACAAGAGAATTCATACTAGAGAGAAACCCTACAAATGTGAGGAATGTGGCAAAGTCTTTAAACAGTCTGCACACCTTTTTGACCATAACAGAATTCATACTGGAGAGAAAACCTACAAATGTGAAGAATGTGGCAAAGACTTTCATTGTTTCTCACAACTTAGTATGCATAAGAGAAATCACACTGGAGAGCAACCCTACAAATGTTAAGAATGTGACAGAACCTTTAAACAGTACTAATACCTTTCTCAACATGAAGGAATTCATACAAGAGGAAATCCTACAAATGTTAAGAATGCAGTATTGTCCTTAAATATTGCTCAAGGTTTTCCATTCATAAGATAATACATACAAGAGAGAAACCCTACAAACATGAAGAGTGTCGCAAAGGCTTTACCCGACGCTTTTACCTTACTATACATGAGAAAATTATACATGAGCAGAATCCTAGAAAGGTAAACAAAATGGGAGAGCCCTTAATAACTAACTGGTTATATATTTTTCAATATCAGTCAGTCATGCTGGGTAACAGTGATATAAATGTACAACTGTAAAAATATCAGAAAGGAAAAGTCTTAGAGAGCATGAGAGCATACAAATAGTACAGCTTTATTTTTATTAGAGATTTATTAGAGATTTTATTGTGCATAGAATAATTAATGCTGGAATAAAACCTTCCATCAATTGCTCATACTTTATTTAGAGTCACTGAATTTGGAGTGGTGAGAAACTCTACAAATGCAGTCAATGCAGAAAAAACATTTGTTCAAAAAGCACATCTTAGAAAACACCAGAGTTTACACTAAAAGATATTTTACAGATGCCACAATGTGAAAAATTATTTAATCAAAAATCAATTCTAGATAAACATTAGAGGATTTCTGGTGGAAATAATCTCCAGTATACTCAGAAATTACTGAAAAGCGGAGTATTTGTTATAGAGAATATTCGAAAGAAAAACACATAGAAAATTTATGTGTATGTATGTTTAAAGGAGGAGATTTATAGTGAGTTACACTTACACGGAAAATACTTTTTTTTGCATTAAAAATTTTGTATTTTTGAAAATTAATTAAATATTGATGCAAATTACTTTATGATATACCTTCATTAGAGGTTCTGTAAAAACATCAAGTTTTGCTGCATCCAAACTATGAAAAGTTCTTCATATATTAGGTGGTGGGAATCATTAATACACTCTTCTGAGGAATATTATGGACACTGAAATGTAAGATGGGTGGAGTCTAGCTGGAGAATCTCTGTATGATTGACTTATGAGAGCGTTGTAAGTGATGTCAGAGGTAGGTGTGCGCAGCGTCATATTCTTCTCCATTATAATTAGAACTCTTTTGAATTTTACAAGTAAATTGTTTTACCAATTCCATTAAGGTAATTCCAGTAATAAAATATAGATTTTGGAATGGCTTTTTAAGGCAGTATTGTCAACTTAATTTCTTTTAATAGAACAAAGTTGGTTTTATTTGTCAAGACTGTTGTGGAACACCAAGGATTCTCATGACATGAACATAAACCTATCCCCCCTCACTCAAGGTTGTAGGTACCAGATGGTAGCAATACACTATTTGGGAATATAGTAGAATAGCATCTCTAGTTAATTTTATACCACTGGGCTTTAAAGTGCAAATAATTTTAAGGATATTATTTCTATAGTTTATATTTTTATTGCTTATATAGCTAAAAGGTCATTATACTGGTTATAATTAAAGGTTTAAGAGACTATAATTAAAATCCACACATTTCTGAATCCTCAGTGATTATCAGCAATATTTCATCCTACATTTTTCTTTGAACATGTATCCACAAGTGGATAATAAAGCCACGTGGTTTGGCCCCGACTCTTTCTCTCTCTGTGTCTGTCTTTTCTTTTTGCCGCAGAAAAACCTTACAGTCAGGAGTTCGAGACCAGCCTGAGTGAGAGCAAGATCCCCCCCCCTACTAAAAATAGAAAGAAATTAATTGGCCAACTAAAAAAATAAAATAAGAAAAAAAAAAGAAATGAGAGTTATTTTCAATGTAAAAACACTTAAAACTGCCTTACATGTGTCCCTAGTAGCAGATAAGCTGCCACTACTGTACTTAAGATTATATCAGGTTATAGGCAATGACTTTTGATTCCTGCCCTGCCCCCACACACACAAAATGTCTTTCACATGCAAATGACAGAATGCATTGTCTTCCTCTCTCACTACTCCCAACTCCAACCCATTCCAGCAGCCCAGGGTCAAAAGCCAGCAGGTAACAGGAACTTGCAGTATCCTCTGGGTGGAGTGGGACAGTCCAGCCCCGCCCAGTGTAATACTTTTTGAAATCAGGAAATGTCTTGCATCTTGGTTCCTCTTTGTAAAGGGTATTTGGTTAGCGGTAGTTTCTAAATAAATTTTAGAATTTTTGAAATACTTTTGCAATAAAATGTACCATTGGTGGCCGGGCTCAGTGGCTCACGCCTGTAATCCTAGCACTCTGGGAGGCTGAGGCGGGTGGATTGCTCCAGGTCAGGAGTTCGAAACCAGCCTGAGCAACAGGAGACCCTGTCTCTACTATAAATAGAAAGAAATTAATTGGCCAACTAATATATATATAGAAAAAATTAGCCGGGCATGGTGGTGCATGCCTGTAGTTCCAGGTACTGGGGAGGCTGAGGCAGGAGGATCACTTGAGCCCAGGACTTTGAGGTTGCTGTGAGCCAGGCTGATGCCACAGCACTCTAGCCTGGACAACAAAGTGAGACTCTGTCTCAAGGGGGAAAAAAAAGGTGCCATTGTGATTTTGATAGAGGTTACATTGAATTTGTCTATCACTGTGGGTATTACATGTTAATAATATCAAGTAATCCAATTGTTCAGCAACAATATATTGAAGAGTATGTTTAATATCCACATCTTTTTTGGTTTGCCAGGTTTTCTTCTGCTTTTCATTTCTAGTTTCATTTCATTTGGGTCAGAAAGCATGCACTGTACGATTCCAGTCATCTTAAATTTGATTAGACTTTGATGTGTTCTAATACAAGATACCATGTGTAATTGAAAATAATGTATATTTTCATGCTTTTGGCTTAAGAGTTTTGTACATGTCTGTTAGTTTTAATTGGTTTATAATGCTATTTGAGTTTTCTATTTTATTATTAAGCTTCTGTCTGATTTTTTATTCATTATTGAAAGTGTACTCTTATCTAAAGCAAGTATCTGATGGTTCCTTAAAAAAATAACAAAGAGCAAAAGTTAAATATATTAAATAAAAAATTTTAAAAAAAGGAAAGTGCGGTCTTAAACAATGAACATGTTGCTGTGTATTTCTTGCTTCACTTCTGCCAATATTTGTTTCATATATTTGAAATCTCTAATACTATATACACATGATGTATATATATTACAACACATATGATATATGTAACCTATACATGTTTTTAGATTCACATTCACCCACATCCATATATATATTACTGTTATAGATTTCTGTAAATGAACTCATTTTATCATTTTGTAATATCTTTGTTTCTCATGACAGTTTTGAACAAAAGTGTATTCTGTTTTTTTTTTTTGGAGATAGTCTTGCTCTGTAACTGTGGCTAGAGTACAGTGGCATCATCTAGCTAACTGTGGCCTCGTAGCTGAGGCTATAGACACATGTCACCATGCCCTCCTAATTTTTCCATTGCTAGTAGAGAGAGGGTCTCACTCTTGCTCAGGCTGGCGCTCAAAACTCCAGAGCTCAAGAGATTGTCCTGCCTCAGCCTCTCAGAGTCTTAGGATTACAGGCATGAGGCACTGGAGCTCGACGTAAAGTATATTTCCTCTAATATAATTATACCTTCTGAGCCTACTTGTAGTTACTATTTTCATGGACTCTATCTTTTTCTTCTTTTATTTTCAGCCTATTTGATAGCTTAGAGCTAAAATGAGTCTCTTGTAGACAGAATATTATAGAAACTCATTTCTTCTTCTTTTCCTTTATTTTTCTAAGTATCTTTAAATCTTTTTACTGTTTTTATTAATGACTAGTCAAGTGCAGTAGTGAGAAGGGGGAAAGTAGTAGAACAGGAGTTTAATCTGTAACTGATTGTGGACAATCAAATAAGATATCTCTCTACCTTCAGACCAGCTAAAAATCATTTATTCTTAATCCATTCAGCCATACTATCTTTTTTATATTAAGGAGTTTAATTCAGTTATATTTAAAGTAATTACTAAAAGAAACAAAATTACTATTCAGTTCTTGTGTCCATTTTACCCCCACTTCTTTTCTTAATGGCTTCATTTTATTGCTTTTGTATTACTTGCTTTGATTTGTTTTCATTTTATTTTGCATAATGTCTATAGAGAATTTCTTTTTGGACAACTAGACAAATGGAGACTACAGAAACATCTTAAAGTCACAAATACGTAGTTCACTCTCATAGTAATTTCATTTGAATTAAACTGAGACATGTTTGCACCCCTACTTTGCTATGCAAGTGAAAGATTATATTTTATATTGTGCATGTATTAATAGATAATTTTAAGAATTCTGAAATAACATGCTGAAATTTATGTGTTTTGTTTTTTGCTGTTTTTTTTGAGACAGAGTCTCGATTTGTTGCCCAGGCTAGAGTGAGTGCCTTGGTTCCAGCCTAGCTCACAGCAACCTCAAACTCCTGGGCTCAAGCAATCCTACTGCCTCAGCCTCCCTAGTACTTGGGACTACAGGCATGCGCCACCATGCCCAGCTAATTTTTTCTATATATATTAGTTTGCAAATTAATTTCTTTCTATTTATAGCAGAGACGGGGTCTCGCTCTTGTTCAGGCTGGTTTCAAACTGCTGACCTGAAGCAATCTGCCCGCCTCAGCCTCCCAGAGTGCTAGGATTGCAGGCGTGAGCCACTGAGCCCGGCCTTGGAATTTATGTTTTATAAAACCTGAATTACACAATTAGTCTACACCCCACATTTATTAAAAAGACTAGTTTGTATCTTTTAGTTTGCTGCATGTAAATATTAGCATTTTTTAGAGACTACAGCTCCCAGGATGCCAAGCGGCTGGAGCTCCGCCCTGCCCCTCCATCCGGTGCATGCTGGGATCGCAGTCCAGCAGGTCTGAGCACACCGGGCTGGGAGGGACCAGAGACTACAGCTCCCAGGATGCCAGGCGGCTGGAGCACCGCCTTGCCCCTCCGCCCGGGGCATGCTGGGATCGCAGTGTGGCCGGTCCGAGAACACCGGGCTGGGAGGGACCAGAGGCTACAGCTCCCAGGATGCCAGGCGGCTGGAGCGCCGCCCTGCCCCTCCGCCCGGGGCATGCTGGGATCGCAGTGTGGCCGGTCCGAGAACACCGGGCTGGGAGGGACCAGAGGCTACAGCTCCCAGGATGCCAGGCGGCTGGAGCGCCGCCCTGCCCCTCCGCCCGGGGCATGCTGGGATCGCAGTGTGGCCGGTCCGAGAACACCGGGCTGGGAGGGACCAGAGGCTACAGCTCCCAGGATGCCAGTCCGGCGGCGAACCTCGCTGCCCCTGCGTTCCCGTGGGCGCACACCCCCTGTGGCCGGCGAATCCGGGGTCTTAGTCCTGCAGGCCCGAGAGGACGAGAGTGTGCAGCTCCCAGAACGTGCGGGGACGCGCGCAGCCCGTGCCCCGCCCTCCAGGGGTGCGCACCGCCCTCGAGCGCGGCGCACGCTGGGAGAGCAGTTCTACAGCCGGGGAAACCGCGGGCTGATAGTGGCGCCGAAACGCATCTCCCGGCATGCTGAGCGACTCGCTCACCATCTTGCCGCACCCCACGGCAGCCCGCCATGGCGACCGAGCGCGGCGCACGCTGGGAGAGCAGTTCTACAGCCGGGGAAACCGCGGGCTGATAGTGGCGCCGAAACGCATCTCCCGGCATGCTGAGCGACTCGCTCACCATCTTGCCGCACCCCACGGCAGCCCGCCATGGCGACCGAGCGCGGCGCACGCTGGGAGAGCAGTTCTACAGCCGGGGAAACCGCGGGCTGATAGTGGCGCCGAAACGCATCTCCCGGCATGCTGAGCGACTCGCTCACCATCTTGCCGCACCCCACGGCAGCCCGCCATGGCGACCGAGCGCGGCGCACGCTGGGAGAGCAGTTCTACAGCCGGGGAAACCGCGGGCTGATAGTGGCGCCGAAACGCATCTCCCGGCATGCTGAGCGACTCGCTCACCATCTTGCCGCACCCCACGGCAGCCCGCCATGGCGACCGAGCGCGGCGCACGCTGGGAGAGCAGTTCTACAGCCGGGGAAACCGCGGGCTGATAGTGGCGCCGAAACGCATCTCCCGGCATGCTGAGCGACTCGCTCACCATCTTGCCGCACCCCACGGCAGCCCGCCATGGCGACCGAGCGCGGCGCACGCTGGGAGAGCAGTTCTACGGCCGGAGAAACCGCGGGCTGACAGTGGCGGAGGAACAACATCTCCCGGCACGCCGCGCGAGGCGATGGCCGCCTTGCCCCACCCTCCACGACTGGGCATGCCGGGAGACTAGTTGTAAAGCCGTGGAGCCCGGCGCCAGCTGGGAGAGTAGTTCTGCTGAGTTGTGAATTCTTACAGAAGTTTTTCCTGCTTTTATTTCATTCATAGCGTTTTCTTTATACAAGTTCTCTGTTTAGTGATGACTTTCTTCAGGCAAAATATTTTCCTATGTTCGTAATATTCATAGGTTCTCCACACACACGTGTGGGTACCCTGAGGTGTGACTTTTACCAAAAATGTTATTCACGTTCATTACATCCATGAGGTTTTGCACCTTTTTGAGTTCTCTGATGTGTAGTGTGGAGTCGTTTCCGGAAGAAGGCTTTCTCACATCGATTACATCCAGCAGTCTTCTGACCTGTGTGAATAGAGATGCTTCACGTGATTGACTTAGATTGGAAGGATTTTCCACGTTAATTACAGATAGGGTTTTTCCCCTGTATGACTACCTGGATGCGCCTTGAGGTGCGACTTTCAGTTAAGTTTTCCACATTCATTACACACATACAGTTTTCCTCCTGAGAGAGTTCTCTGAAATGAGCTGAGAGTTGATTTCTTGTGAAAGAATTTCACACATACATTCAAGTTTACATATTTCCCTGAGTTATCTCTTGGTCGATCCATGTGAGGTGACTTACCACAGACTTTTCCACATACATTTCATTCACGGAAGGTCACTTCCATATGAACACTCTCATGTGTCAACAATATTTCCTTTCAATGGGAGGATGTCATGATGAAAAAAAAGTATTTCCTACATGTTAATGGCTTTCCCTTGACCATTATATTCAAAATGTTGCAGTCCAATTTTGTCTACAATGCTCATGATGTCTGAGGGGTAGCCTACTCAAATTACAGGAATATAGATTCTTTCCAGACTTTACCTCACCACAGTAACTAAGGGTAACATGTTCGGACATACATTAACCACTTTGGGACCAGGGTTGACTGTGGTCCACAGCCACAGATGAACACGCACAGCAACTTTAGACAACAGCCGTGATATGGCTTTTCTAATATTTCATTTATCAAAATAAAATTGTCAACATTTAAACATAACGTAATGAAAACATATATGTATATGTTACCTATTCTGATTTACAAGTACAGCTGCCTGTAAAGTAAAATAAGCTTTCAGTGCTTTAAAGCTTTCCTCATCACACAAGAGCAAAACGGAATCATTGTCAATGCACAGCACAAACTATCCTGCGGACTATGAGTGCTGGCTGTGGGCAAGGTTTCACAGACGGTGAGCAAGGTCCCAAAGAACCTCAGCCCTCATTGCTGAGTAGTTCCATTATTTACATTCAGATTTGACATTTGGTTTCAGCTCAAATTACATGTTTTTTCCTAGTTCAAATCTCTTCTTTTTTTTTTTTTTTTTTTTGGAGACAGAGTCTCACTTTGTTGCCCAGGCTACAGTGAGTGCCATTGCGTCAGCCTAGCTCATAGCAACCTCAAACTCCTGGGCTCAAGTGATCCTACTGCCTCAGTCTCCCAAGTACCTGGGACTACAGGCATGTGACACCATGCCTGGCTAATTTTTTGTATATATATTTTTAGTTGGTCAATTAATTTCTTTCTATTTTTAGTAGAGACAAGGTCTCGTTCAGGCTGGTTTTGAACCGACATCGAGCAATCCACCCGCCTCAGCCTCCCAGAGTGCTAGGATTACAGGCATGAGCCACCACGCCTGGCTCAAATCTCTTCTTAAATGATATTTTACTTTTGATGATTACAACTGTCAAAATATGACTATTGTGACTTTTTTGGCTCCTGTCAATTAGGTCATCAACTATCATTAACATGTGGGAGGCTCTGTTTTGAGGATTCTTCTGGCCCCTTGCTCCAACTTGAAAATCACCTGAAATTTTGTAATGCAATGTCCCATTTCCTTCTTATGATGATATGAGATAATAGTTAAGGGAAACAAGGTAGGGCTTCTCTTTGCCCTATCCAATTTCCTGGCATCACTTCCATTGTTCTGAGATGATGGGTATTTATTCATTTTTACTTGCTCTTGAGAACACATATAAGATTGTGGAGGCTTCACTGAAAGAGAAGGTGAATGGAGAGGAGTTGTAAGAGCACAAGCATTGCTTGATCCTAGTTTATTTTATGATTTTATTTTAATTTTTTGAGACAGAGTCTCTGTTGTGTGGGCTAGAGTGCCGTGGCGTCAGCCTAGCTCACAGCAACCTCCAACTCCTGGCCTCAAGTGATCCTCCTGCCTCAGCCTCCTAAGTAGCTGGGACTACAGGTATGCACCGCCATGCCCGGCTACTTTTTTCTATTTTTAGTTGTTTGGTTAATTTCTTTCTATTTATAGTAGAGACAAGATCTCACTTTTGCTCAGGCTGCTCTGAAACTCCTGACCTTGAGCGATCCTCCCGCCTCAGCCTCCCAGAGTGCTAGGATTACAGGCGTGAGCCACCATGCCCGGCCCTAGTTTCTTATTTAGAGACATAGAATCCAGCCACATACCAGCACAACAGCTGTGGGAGAGGACAGGGTCTGGATTTTCAAAAGAAAAGATCAACACAATCATTTTGGAATCAAGAAACAAATTGAATGAAGGTAAAAAGATGAAAACATGCAAACTGCAGCTGTTTTTGTGGCAAAATCAGAAAATATTAGAATTTGAAGCAAAAAGTCTAGATATGAAGGGGAACATTCAATAGTGATAAAATGGCTAATTTCCCAGGATGATGTAACAATTATATATTTACTTAACAAATAAGCAACAAAATACAAAAAGCCAAAACTATCAAAAATGAAGAAAAAAATAATCTAAAAATAATAATTGGAGATTTAAATGCCCCTCTTACAATATAGAGAAACAATCAGAAGAGCAATAAGAAATTAGAGCACTTGAAGAAAACTTTACATCAAATAGACCTAACACATATATATAGTAGCATGGTACACTGAACAAGAGCAGATGATGCAGTCAACTTAAGTGTGCATGGAGTATTCAGTAGGATAGAATATATTCAAAGCCAAAAAATTCAACAATAACATGAAATGAATGCATCAAACAGAAAATGTGTTCTCTGACTACAATAAATAAATAAAAACTAATGATAGCTAAAAATCTGGGGGGAAATGCCAGGAGGCAGACAGAGCAGAGAGTAGGGGAATAAAGGGCAGATAAAGGGGAGGAGAGAGGAGAGTGTGGGGGTAAAGAGTGGCCAAGGGAGGAAGATGGCCATAGTCATGGAGGTGTGCGTGCACCCACGTCTCTGAGTCTGGATTTTCTCTTCCCTTCTTTCTCTCCCTTTGCTTTACCTGTTTGAGTTTGGCATCAAGGGGGATGAGTGTGGGTGGTGGTCCAGGTTGCAAAACAGGGATCACAGAGATGGCAGCTGATGGCTGGTCTGCAGCAGTGGCAACAAGGTGGGGAGAATTCATCCTGCCTCTTGCTCCTCCCACTGTGCTATACCCCAGCCCTTCACCCCGGGGACTTGTGCCTTCTCCAGCACAGCTCAGGTAGCAAGGGCTGGTCCACTGCTTGGCTGTGCTGCCTCCATGACACATAAACACAGCTGCAACTCATCGGGCTGGGAGGTGGATCTGGCAGCAGAGTCTGGGCCACCTGTGGAGCACACCTGTGGAGCACACCTGTGGAGTGCTGGGGGTGGTGTCCTCAGTAAGTGGACAGACTGTATTCATGGATGGTAGGATTGTTGGGTAGTTTTGAAAAATACTTTGAATGACTACAAATCTGACAATGAGACACAGTATGGCTACAGGGGATCCATTTATCCTAGCAAGCCTGTCATCACTCCTTATGATTTTGATGAATATTAGTGTAAATGATAGTGTGTGGTATCTTCATGCTGAGGATCCAGATCATAGACAGCAGTGGATAGATGCCATTGAACAGCACAAGGCTGAACTCCGATATGGATCTGAATCCAGCTTGCCATGACATGGCTCAGTGGTATCACTGGTGTCTGGGGCAAATGGCGATTATGCACCTCTCCCCTCTTCATTCAAGAAAGGCCACAATCTACATAAGAAATTGGCTGAAGTGGAAATCGTCAGAGACATCCCTGGCAAGACAAGTTGGAACTCTACAGAAGTCCTTTGATGCCTGCGTTGATACCATCTCCAAGGATGAACTTAAGAGGGATAAAGCTTAACTAGGGTATTACCTAACTTGGAGAATGAATGGATTCAAAGCCTCTTGATCTCAAAAGGTAATGTCTGTAAGTGACAAAGTGGTAGAAGATAATGAAGGTGACTTTCCTACACCATGTTTTGTTGGAGACTTCTTTCATAACACCAGTAGCATTTTAAAAAGTTATTTTATAATTCCAAAAGGAATTAGTGGCATAGCCTTAGAAGGGGAAATGATGACTTTTGAATCAACAACTAGTGGAATCCTTGCACTACTTTTTCACTGTATTAGACTAATGGTTCGATGTGAGGACAGCTGGCAGAAGAAGTTGGATAACAAAATTGAGAAAAGAAGTATACAAAAAATGTGATGACAGAACTTCAGGGAAAAAAATCCCACTTTGGAAGACCAGATAATGAAGAAGGTCCTAACAGTCTTGTTAATGAAGAAGAGTTCTTTGATGCTGTTGAAGATGCTCTTGACAGACACACTCTAAGAACAGTTACAGAGTGAAAAAGGTTAACGTGTCGTACATCCTTGCCATCTGCACATCCCTTTTCTTCTGTGGGAACATATAGATTTGTCCAAAAGATTGAAGGGATGCTGCAGAACCATGGGAGTTATTCATCACAGGACGTAGGTGGAGATGTCAATGGGCAGCTGGTTGTAGTTCAGAAAACTTGGAAGAAAATGTGTCTGATCAGGGCCAGGTGCAGTGTCGGGAGGGACTGAGAAGGTGCAAAGTGCTCAGATCTGTTGACCCCCAGGCTCTGGACAAGCAGGAAATAAAGGTGAAAACAAAGTTGGAAGCCCAGGGGCTGAATGGTAAAGGAGACACATGCGGAACACAGTCACAGCACTGGAGATTTATTTTCTAGGAGGGAAGCAGCCAGTTCAGTGTATTTGTCCACTAGATCACTGAGCTGATGAGAAAGAGATGTCAACCGTCCTTCACAGCAAATAATGACATGTTCATAAAGATAGTTTAGAAAACTCCCTGAATGAACAACTAAAACTCACAATACTCAGCTACAGTGATTCACAGAAAGGGGGAAAAAGTCCAGTTTCTGGTGTTACACATTATATCCCAAATGTTCACTTTTAAATGAAGTTTTAAGGCATGCAAAAAACTGTGAAAATATGGCTGACAAAAAAAGATATTACCACACTGTTCCTGAGGAAGCTTAGACACCGGGATTAATAGAACAAACCTTTACATTGACTACCTTAAATATATTCAAAGACTTAAAGGAAAATATGTACCAAAAGTATAGTAAACTAGGAAAATGGTATATCACCAGAGACTATCAAGGAGGTACTTTTTAAATGAGCCAAAATTAAATCATAAATCTGAAAAGTACAATAATTGAAATTTTTAAAAAACACCTATAGGCTATAGATCTTTCCTCTTTCTAGTAGCTATTTTAAACAAGAATCATCTAAAATGGTATCTGCAGCCATTCCGTGAACTTCAGGCCAATATCATTATCATTCCAGAATGCAGCCAGTAGGTCCTGAGTACTTAACTAGTTCTCAGTTCCTCAAACTCAACTTCGTTGAATCCTTTCCTATTCCACTGTTGTCTCCTACATTTCAACAATTCACTTATTTTTGATCTCAAACTGTATTTAAATCTTTGATACAAATTAAATTATCCTTGCTTCCATGCTTTTTCAAGTGACCTTTTCTTTTTCTTTCTTTTCAGACAAAGTCTCACTCTGTTGCCCAGGCTAGAGTGAGTGCCGTGGCATCAGCCTAGCTCACAGCAACCTCAAACTCCTGGGCTCAAGTGATCCTCCTGTCTCAGCCTCAAAGGTAGCAGAGACTACAGGCATGAGCAACCATGCCTGGCTTGAAGTGACCTTTTCTGTCTGTTGAAATAAAAGGATAATATCCCCTCTGGCCCTTTTTTGTGGTCTCTTATGTGGTTATAGGGTTTACAAATGTTCACACTTTTTGTAATTACCACAGTTTTCTTCCTAATTTTTGTTTGGCTTTTTCTTTTTTTTTTTTTTTGAGACAGTCTTCCTCTGAGCGCCATGGCGTCAGCCTACCTCACAGAAACCTCCATCTCCTGGGCTCAAGCGACCCTCCTGCCTCAGCCTCCCGAATAGCTGGGACTAACTACAGGCATGTGCTACCACGTCTGACTCATTTTTGTCCATATATTTTTAGTTGTTCAGCTGATTTCTTTCTATTTATTTAGTAGACACAGGGTCTTGCTCTTGCTCAGGCTCGTTGCAAACTCGTAAGCTCAAAGGGTCCGCCTACCTTGGCCTCCCAGAATGCTAGGACTACAGGTGTCAGCCACCACGCCTAGTGTCTTTCAACTTTTTATTCTTTTTGTAAGGCCTAGAACATACTCTATCCTGGAAATTGTTCCATGTGAACTTAAAAAGAATATATGTCCTGCTCTTCTGTGATGGAGCATCCTGTACATGTCTGTTAGGTCTAGTTAGTATGCACCTTATTAAAAACCTTCTATTTCCTTGTTGATCTTCTGAATTTTTCCTATCCTTTATTGAATGTCTAATAATGAAGTCTCTAACTCTTATCGCTGGATGATTTTTTTCCCTTCAGCATTGTTAATTTGTGGCCCATGCATTTTTTGTCTTTTTGCTAGGAGAACTTATGACTTTTATAATTATTTTTTGTCCAATTTTTTTTTTTTTTTTTTTTTTGAGACTGGGTCTCCCTCTATAGCCTGGGTAGAGTGCAGTGGGATCACCATAGTTCACAGCAACCTCAAACTCCTGGTCTCAAGCAATCCTCCTGCCTCAGCCTCCTGAGTAACTGGGACTACAGGTGCCACCATGCCCTGCTAATTTTTCTTTTTTTTTTTTTTTTTGAGACAGGGTTTGGCTCTTGCTCAAGCTGCTTCTTCCTGACATTTGCAAATTTGAGACTGTTCTCCTGAAGGCATCTCACTCCGTAAGTGGTTTTCTCTCTCCTCTTTTGACTTTTACTCAAATATCATGTGAAACGAAGCCAAAATTTTTGTTAGATACTGAATTCTTCCTTTCATCTGAATACCAAGCAGTTTTCATCCTCCCTTTGTATACAATATTTTCAACACTACATCATTTTTTACTCTTTTGATTGTTTTAAGAATAAAGTTCTTTGAGATATCTGTTCATTGATTTGACATTTTAATCAGTAATAATATTCCATGGCCTTTTATTTCCAATGAATATGTTCAATTTTGTTTCGTGGAGTCCCTAGGCTAAATATCGCATGAAAAGCATTAAGGTGAGTCATAGTAAATCTCTGGTGCCTGTAGGGTGCAAGAATTCTAATCACAACCATTACCAACACTGACTTTTTATTTGACATGAAGAAAATACTTATAATTTGTTAGGGATAATAGCAGTATTTGCATAATTGTTTTAACCATTAGAAACAGGTATTGAATTGCCTACAAGGTAAATATTGCAGTGTGTGACACTTGCTTTAAAATGCCCCTAGGAGGCCGGGCGCAGTGGCTCACGCCTGTAATCCTAGCACTCTGGGAGGCCGAGGTGGGCGGATTGCTCAAGGTTGAGAGTTCGAAACCAGCCTGAGCGAGACCCCGTCTCTACCAAAAAATAGAAAGAAATTAATTGACCAACTAAAATATATATATACAAAAAAAAAAAATTAGCCGGGCATGGTGGCACATGCCTGTAGTCCCAGCTCCTGGGGAGGCTGAGGCAGTAGGAACGCTGAGCCCAGGAGTTTGAGGTTGCTGTGAGCTAGGCTAATGCCACGGCACTCACTCTAGCCTGGGCAACAAAGTGAGACTCTGTTTCAAAAAAAAAAAAAAAAAAATGCCCCTAGGATACCTGGAGTTTGTCATTGAAAATGTTGCAAAATAGGGCAAATCTTTGCAGTTTTCTGATTAGTACTATTCATGATAAATTTTATTATGTTTATTATGTCTCTCAGCTTTCAGTTATTTGCAAGAAAAAGTAAATTATACTCTTATAAACTAAAAAAAAAAAAAAAGACAAACACTGATGAGAATGTTGAGAAATTGAAACTCTGGTGCTCTGTGGGAAGAAGAGTGAAATGGTACAGACACTATAATGCTTTCACGCTTTCTGATTAAAATCAGACTTGTTTTATGATCCCGCAATGCCACTTCAGGGTATATATCAAGATAATTGAAAGTGTCATCTAGAGAAAAAAATTTCTACTTTCATACTGGTAACAGCATTATTGATATTACCCAAAAGATATATACACACACACACACACACAAACAGAAATAAATATATATATATATGCGACAGAAAGAAAAGATTTACACATGCTACAACATAAACCTTATTGATATTATGTCAAGTGGAATGAATTAATGAAAAAAGAGAACACTGTGTGATTCTACTTTAATGAATTACCTAGAATCATCAAATACACGTAGACAGAAAGTAGAATGGTGGAAGCCAAGGGCTGAGGAAAGGCAAGATGCAGATCATTGTTTCATGGGTACAAAGCGTCACTTCTTCATGATGAAACATATTCTGGGGATGGATGGTGTTGACAGTTGAGCAAAGACACAAATGCACTGGAGTCGAGTGAACTGTATACTTCAAATAAAGTGATAAATTTTATAGTATGGGTATTTCACCAAAAATTTAAAAAACAAAGTGTCAGCCTTACATATTACAATATCATAGGTAAATAATAAACATCTAAAGATAATAAATAATCAAATTCATGATCTTGCAAGAATCAAATCAGTTCTTAAATGTTTTAAAAAACATAACACTAATTAATAGATGATTTATTCAAAGATAAGTGACATTATAAAAACACCAAAATAAAGTATGAGAATTTTGTCCAAATAATTGAGAAAACTCTTGTAAGTATATAACAGAAGACTTGTTCAGTGTAGAAATTATATATTTGAAAGTTATTATTTCAGAAAAATTAAATAGAAAAAATTCAAAATGATTTGAAACTAGATAATAAATTAGAATATATATTTTAAGAAGGTAATTCAGGCCAGGCATGGTGGCTAAGGCCTGTAATCCTAGCACAATGGGAGGCCGAGGCGGGCAGATTGCTCAAGATCAGGAGTTTAAAACCAGCCTGAGTAAGAGCAAGATCCCATCTCTACTATAAAGAAATTAATTGGCCAAGTAATATATACAGAAAAAATTAGCCGGGCATGGTGGCACATGCCTGTAGTCCCAGCTACTTGGGAGGCTGAGGCAGGAGGATCGCTTGAGCCCAGGAGTTTGAGGTTGCTGTGAGCTAGGCTGACACCAGGGCACTCACTCTAGCCTGGACAACAAAGCAAGACTCTGTCTCAAAA
>VSMD01133082.1:0-28594 GCA_008750895.1 Mirza zaza
CAATACCTATTAAAATCCCATCAGCATTCTTCACAGATATAGAAAAAATAATTTTACACTTTGTATGGAACCAAAGAAGACCCCGAATATCAAAAGCAATTCTAGGCAACAAAAACAAAATGGGAGGTATTAATATGCCAGATTTCAAAGTATACTACAAAGCTGTAGTAATTAAAACAATCTGGTATTGGCACAAAAATAGGAATATTGACCAGTGGAACAGATCTGAGAATCCTGATATAAAACCATCCTCATATAGCCATCTAATCTTTGACAAAGCAGACAAAAACATATGCTGGGGAAAAGAATCCCTTTTCAATAAATGGTGCTGGGAAAACTGGATAGCCACTTGTAGAAGGCTAAAGCAGGACCCACACCTTTCACCTCTCACAAAAATCAACTCACGCTGGATAACAGACTTAAGGTATGAAACTATTAGAATTCTAGAGGAAAATGTTGGAAACACTCTCCTAGACATCAGCCTAGGCAAAGAGTTTATGAAGAAGTCCCCAAAGGCAATCAAAGCAGCTACAAAAATAAATAAATGGGACATGATGAAACTAAAAAGTTTCTGCACAGCCAAAGAAACAGTCATGAAAGTAAACAGACAATCTACAGAATGGGAGAAAAATTTTGCATCCTACGTATCCGATAAAGGGCTGATAACTAGAATATACTTTAAACTCATGAAAATCAGCAAGAAAAAATCAAATAACCCTATTAAAAAGTGGGCAGAGGACTTGAACAGAAACTTTTCTAAAGAAGACAGAAGAATGGCCAACAAACATATGAAAAAACACTCATCATCTCTAATCATCAGGGAAATGCAAATCAAAACTACAATGAGATATCACTTAACTCCAGTGAGAATGGCCTTTATCAAAAAGTCTCCAAATAACAAATGCTGGCGTGGATGCGGAGAGAGAGGAACACTCCTACACTGCTGGTGGGACTGCAAACTAGTTCTACCTCTGTGGAAAGCACTGTGGAGATACCTTAAAGCAATACAAGTGAATCTACCATTTGATCCAGCAATCCCATCACTGGGCATCTACCCAAAAGATCCAATGACCCTCTACAAAAAAGACACCTGCACTAGAATGTTTATAGCAGCACAATTCATAATTGCAAGGCTGTGGAAACAGCCCAAGTCCCCATCAATCCAAGAATGGATCAATAAAATGTGGTGTATGTATACCATGGAGTACTATTCAGCTCTAAGAAACAATGGTGATATAGCACATCTTATATTTTCCTGGTTAGAGCTGGAACCCATACTACTAAGTGAAGTATCCCAAGAATGGAAAAACAAGCACCACATATATTCACCAGCAAACTGGTATTAACTGAGCAGCACCTAAGTGGACACATAGGTACTACAATAATAGGGTATTGGGCAGGGGGGAGGGGGGTGGGGTCGGGTATGTACATACATAATGAGTGAGATGTGCACCATCTGGGTGATGGTCATGCTGGAAAATCAGACTTGTGGGGGGAGGGGGAGAAGGACATTTATTGAAACCTTAAAATCTGTACCCCCATAATATGCCGAAATAAAAAAAAAATTGGGACACAAGGATGGCTTGTGGGCACATATCAGTATTAATCTGTCTCAATATAGAAAAAATAAAAATAAAATCTAGAATTTATGCCCTAGAACTGTCTTTGCTGCTTACTAGCTATGTGATTTTGGACAGAATCATTTAACCTCTCTTGGTCTCATTTTTCTCATCTGCATAATGATGGAATTAGATGACGTGTCCCTCTGGATGAATTATTGTTTTTTTTACTTCTTTCTATTGGCCAGATCACTTGTTTTTCCATTACTGTTTACTGTGGGGAAAACAAGGATAGAGTGAGATAGAAGGAGCTTTGGGGCATTATGAGGAAGCTCTGCTCAACACTGCCATCACTTCTCACCTTCGGATATTTCCTATTTAGTGCATCTGTCGCCTGACTGATCCTGGAGCTAGCATCGGGAGGAAGTGGACTATTGCACATCGATTTCATGATAGCCTCCACAAAGACAGAAAGGTGCCTTCCAAGAGCCTTGCAATTGCTAATTTGGCACAGATATTTCGGGGAGGAGGTATTTGAGTAATTTAAATGTAGACTAGTTTAAGTACTTACAGAAATTAATTAGCAAACCAGGAGTCAAAGACCACATCTACATAAACAGAGAACATGAGGGGTGAGGGCAATTGAGGGTAGGGAGGTTGAACTCGTCTTAGTATTAAGGTTTTCCTTACCTGTCTAGCCTGTTTAGAGCTTGTTATCTGATCAATTATAGTTATTACATCTAATTCACCTTGGATATATCCTTTTAGTATAGAATATTTCAAGGACAGCTGATGACTCATCTTTTTATCTATTATTTGCAGCAACTTTGGTGTTATGAGCTGGAAAAAACAGGACTACTATTTAATATAAACTGTACATAATTATATCTTAATTAGCTTAGCCAAAATAGATAATAAGAAAGTAACTTCCCTCAAAGGTAAATACAGTAACCTATCAAAGGTCTTAGTTATTTTATTCATGGTATCTTTATAAGTTCATGACTACAACTATTTCCCCTATGACTGATAATATTGGGCACCTGCATAAAGTTTATGACTTTATTCTTTATTTTCCTTATAGAGGATTCGATGCTATCTTCAACTAATTTAAATTCTTGGAAAAAATGTGATTAATCTTTTGGGTTTAGGTCACAAAATTTCTATACAAAGTACTGTTACCTTTACATGCTAAATCATCTACTAAACTTCTATTAGATGGTTCCACCAGATGAGAATCCACCAAAACCATATGCCTGTTAGAATACAGAATTAACTTCTCCTTCTCCCTGTTTCCCTGTTGAGGATTGAAGTCTCTGGGTTATCTGTTACCACTATCCAGTCCCCTGGCTTCAGCACTTTGCTGTTCCCTTTGTTTCCTATCCATGGTTCAGAACCTTCATACTCTACCCTCCAACCACAGCCATTAATCCCCAAAGAGATTATAGTCAGATTTCAAGGTTCAGCTCAAGCATCACTTAATAAAGGAAGTCTTTTCTATCTCACCAGCATTCTGAGCATATTCTTGTTTTGCACTTATACTACCATATAACATTGGAATATCTAGATTACTTGTCATTTCCCTTCTACAATAAGCTGCATAAGGGCAGAGACTATATTGAATTTGTCTTCATATTTCAAGAGCTTACCATTTGACATAAGTGTTCAGGGTTTCCCGATTATATAGACAAACAAACTTATCAGTTTCTTCATCTAAACTAATTAATAGATTCTTGATATCTTCCTATCAGGAAGAATTAATCAGTCTTTGGACTATACTAGACTTGCCTTCCTCAGGTCACATGACACTCTACCATTACTTATGGTTCCCTAGAATAGTAAAAAATAAAGAAGCTAATGTTTGTATGCTTTTAGACCTAGTTGATTTATACCTCTCAGTAGCAAAATTATGTTTAAATGTATGTAAGAAAGATCTAAATGTATAGATTCTGTTAGCTTTATCTCTAGATGAACTATGTCTCATTTAGCTTTGTGCCTACCACAGTGCTGATATGCCTGTGTGTCTTCTTTGTGTATGAATAGAGAAAAAGACAAAAGACAGGAGGGATTGGGGAGAGAGAGAGAAAGAGAGAGAGAATATCCTGTATTCACATATATACTTATATGCCTTGTGATGGAATGAGTTTTATGCCATTGAAATAATCATACAGAAAATACTCATCACACTTGTTATAGAAACATATATTAGACAATCAAAGGTCATTTTTGATACCACCATTATATAATACTGTGAACTTATATAACAAGAAAAGTGCATGTTTTTTCTTGATTTGTATGAATGTGTGCTATTTGCTTTGTCCCTATGAATGGTTTGCATTGTTGTTTGTTTTGTTGATTTCCATCTTTTATTCCCTAGGTATCTATAGAAATAAATATTACTTTTGGGTTAACTTGTACTTATATTAATGTGGAATTTCTCATGTGTTCTCTATTCAAAGAAAAAGCTGTGATGAGTGTTTCTATACTTTCATATCCTAAATGAATTTCTAATATAATTTGGGTATTTGTAACATAAAATGCTATAAAACTTAACTTGTCAAAGGGAGGTAGAATTTAAAATATAAACATTAGCCCAACAGAAAGTGGTAATCATAAAACCAGTAAACTGATTTTAGTCCGTATTTCATAAAAATCAGTAGAAATTTGAATTTGCATGATTTACTTGTTCTTTACCTTGAAAATGCGTAGTAAACGAAGAAGTTGAACAAGTTTTATAAAGACCAATGTTTGAATCAAATCAATATTCTTATTAATGGTGTCTATCTCAATAAGTATTACATCTATGATGACAATTAATGTAATTAGTAATTCAAATAAGTTCCAAGTATGTGAGAAAAAATCCTTCCTTATTGCTGCCATCTGTTGATTTAAAAAGAAATTACATTATCATATTTGTTTTTGCTTTTACTACATCATTTCCCACAATAACTTAAATATCACCAGTCAGCTTTTTCGCTCACCTATCTTAAGATTTGACATATGTGAAATATCACCAGGAAACCCAAATCAAACAAACAAAACAAGTTCATGAATTTTATCTTGTAGTAAAGGAACACCCATAGGACTATAAGTTTATGATTGGGTATAAAGTACAATTATAGATGAAAAGAAACAGATTTATATCATGACACTGGTAAAATGTAGCAGCAATGGAAAGGCAGAAAATTCAAACAAAACCATAGTGTGCCAGGGATTTTTAATTTAAAACAAATACCCCTAAGTACCACAATAATCATGAGTGTTATATTCCATTTTTAGTATTATATGATTGATGTCCAAAATGGTGATTCTGACTAATGAAGAAAAAAATTAAATTATGTTTTGTTGTGATGCATGTGGGCAAGGTTTTTATTAAAGTAGTTCAAGATTTAAAGATGTATTTATTAAAAGGTTATGCTTGCTTCACTAAATTCACTTCTCTAATTTCATCTTGGGACAATGCAGAATAAAGGTCACTTTTAATTTCTCAAAAATTTTCGTAAAAGTAAATATTTTGTCAGAATTACCTTGGTAATTATACTAATCTTTTTCTTTATATCAGTAAATATATTTATTTGTAGAGCTAATATAAGACTTCATCAACACGAGCACATTCAAATAAATACATTTCAAAGCTATTTATGTATGTTTCACTCCATAACCCATAACCCACTCATACACCAGAGTAGAAATAGCTTATTAGAATGTTTTTAAACAGGTCAAGTAATGAAAGTCTTTTAAATAAGATAGTTACAAGTTGAGAAATTACTTCTGTCATTTTTATTAAAGTAAACTTAGTTCATGAAATTTTCTCCTTTACACATCTAGATAGTTGAGTATTTGTTGATTCTGACAACATTTTTTTTAGAATCCTTTAAATAGGTGACTTTTTATAAGCAACTAAAAAGAAAATAGGAAAATTGAAACATTTATAAATCTACTACTACTAGGCATAAGTCCAGATTAGAATACATAGCTCCCTTTCCTTATGTTGACTACCTTAATTTGAAGGCATTAATATTATAACTTCATCTGAATTCTGGAAATGAGGATTTCATTGCATCGAATTCATACCAGAAAAAGTGTTTCTGACAATTCTCACCAGGGCCTGCTCAAGGCCATCTGAAGATAGTTGAAGTATGTTTCTAGTTAAATATGAAATTTCTAGTATAATATGAATATTATGGAAGGAGCTCATTTTTATAAGTTAAAGTGAAATATATCTGAAAATTTTAGATCCTATATCTGTATCCACATGTTTTGCCTCACTTAACTATTATCTAACAATTGATCTGCTAAGTTTATAATACTGGAACAAGTAATTTTTAAATATTCCAGAATTGTGACCTGCTATGGTGGTTTAATATCATAACGTCTTCCTTCCTAAATATAATGATTTGAATTTAGACATGTTAAATTAAAATATATACTCATACTAATAAATGATAACATTAATTTGGAATGAAATGGCTAAAATATTGAAGCATTTATTCCAAGGGAGAAGATATTCAAAATACCTACTATTTTATTATAGTTCATTCAGTCGGTCCTTTATTCAAAAAATGTTTATTGAAAACTTGCTATAGCTAAGAGAATGGGAGGTTTCAAAGATGATTGTAGATTCAAGCTTGGGAAATTGGGTTTTCAGTGGAATTCTAAAGGAAGAGTAGGTTTAGAGAAGATACATTTCTTTTGAATAAGCTGCTTTGCCCAGTATTTTGTCAGAGGGATCCAGTTAGCAGTTATCTACGTGATCTGAGACTCTGGATAAAATTTGAGCTGTAGACATGAATTTGGGAGTCATTAGATTATGAATGATAGTTGATACCGGAAAGTAGATAAGACAGCATGGTCTATAAAGCCCTTCATTATTTAACTTATATCTATGTCTCTTGCCTCATTTTCTATATCATCCACATTAATTGAACATCTCTTCAGTCTTCACCCTGACCAAGCCATCGCTGAGCTCCAGTATTAGAAATGATGTTCCTTACATACGAGCATGCCACAGTGTTGCCTCTAAGTTTTCACTTAGAGAAAATAAATATTCATGTGCTCGTTTTCATCTTTGATTCCTATATATTATTCAAAATTCAGCTCGAGAATCTCCCTCTCTTGAAAACCTTCCTTTTCTGACCCTAGTGTTCTGTGTAAGAAACTCCGTCTATTTATTCCCATAGTACTGTGTATTTCTTTATTATACCAAATATACTGATTTGTAATTTTGATTAATGCATAGTCTCCTTCCAACCTGATTCCCTCACCCTCGCTTCACTCTGATTCTAAGAAAGTATAGGAGACAGATATATTCACGTCCATGGGATAATGTGTGATGTATTATAAATTAAGAAATTGCTATGCTTGGTTATAAACAGACTCCTGTATATTTAGTAATAGAGAGTTATTTCTCTTGAGACTGCTGGCATTTGGCCATCCCAAAGGAATTCAATATCTGAATCTGGGAAGCAAAGGATAAGATCCTGATCTTGTGAGGTCCTGCTAAAGTCATCATTTACCCTCTCTAGATGTTTCATTTTCTTCTTATTAAAGCAGAGTATTGGTTGGATTATTCTCTTAGGAACTTGAAGGAACTGGTTTAAAGAGTAAGACTTTATCTAGATACCAACAATTCAGAAATGTAAGGAATTATCTGAAGGTTACAAGAATATGGCCACAGGAAAGGGAAAGTCCAATGTAAAAGGACAATATAGGCTTCAAAGGAGGAGGAGTTTGTTGAATGCAAGATAGTCAAAGAATGGTTGGAAGCTCAGGTAATGCCACCTTCTGGAACTCAGATTCAGAAGAGCGATCAACATTCCCCTGACAAAGTTTCAAAAGACCCATTTCTCTAACAGAGGGAAGAGTGTTTTGGGAAAAGGTTGAAAATACAGGGAAGGGAATTTAAGGCAGCTCTGTGTATTAGAAAGAACATGAACCTTGAGGGATTGTATCCCACTCCACTATTCATTAGCTATGTGATTTTAAACAAGAGACTCAGTTGCTGATCTGTAAAGTGCAACCATGACAGCAACGTTAATTTAAGGATTTGAAATGTTATAAGGAAAATAAATGGTGCCTTGTAGGCAAAAAATTATTATTATTGTTATTAGCATAATGGAGACTTTAAAAGACAACGTAAAAATGGCAGAACTGAACTAAACAGAAAAGAGGGTAAAGGAAATGATAAGTAAATGTGAGGTTGCAAATTGGGCAGTGAGAATAAACCTTGAAAGTTAAGTTGGAGGTAGAGACAAGAACCGGGTTGTGACTCGGAAGTATCTTCTCAGCTGTAAAGTGCAGTGATATGTCTGTAGTCCAGTACTGGTGTCTTAAGTGGGCCTGATTATATGAAGCCCACTGTGGCTATGGCAGCAGCCCAAACTTGCCAAAGTACAAAGAATATTAGGGGGATCTATTATTAGATCTAGACGGATCTCCATCTGTCATTTAGGCCAACTCTGCCCAGAAAATGGAGGTTGGAAAAAGTTTAGTAACTTAGTCAACAGCTTACAATTTGTCAGAGAAAACCCAAACCAGAGCCAAAGTCTATTGAATCCCAGCTCAGTGCTCTTCCCACTATAGTGCATGTTAAATCATTTTAGGAGACTCTCACTTGCACCCACATGCTGTCACTAACCTTGACACTAATTGCTTTATTTTCTCGTAATTCTATGAAACCTTCTATGGTCTTTTCAACTAGCTTGGAATTTATTACATACAATGTGATTGGATTTGAGTTCATTTTTTTTCCAATACCATGGCTCTGCAGTAGCATTTAAATTTCCCACTAAAGATCTGAGATTCATATTTTTGTCCAAATATCAGACATAATTCCTCTATTTAAATTTTCATGCTAAAAATATTTTATATTACCTCTTGTTAATCTATACAACGAAACACTACCGTCAATTTGTAGGTATACATTCCCATCATTTGCCAGCTGCCTTTATATTATATTTAAAAAATAAAATTGTGAAATTTTTCAAGTATAAAAGAATATCTATTAAGCTACCCACTCATCTGTTTATCTATCTAGTATAAAAATAATAAAATGAACATTCATGCACTCACCACCCTGCTAAGTTTAAGACCTTGCCAATGCCTTTTAAACTCACTGTTTCCCTTTGACACACATCATTTTAAAATCAATTTTTGCAAATACAAAATCAGTGCTTAAAGTATGCATATTTTCTATTGATTCACCCTGAAAATCACCTTCAAAAATTAAAGTTTGCTTTGAGAAGTAAGGGAGAATTTCATATACTCCTTTAGAAAACCCTCTGTAGCTAGTGTTGAAAAATGAGGTTAGGAAATTTTCCTGTTAGACATATAACACATTCATACACATGCAGATTTTAGATTACCTTAAGTAGGCCCTCTAGAATATAAAATGTAAGAAAAATGTAGTTAGTACTTCTTAATTCATGCTCATAGATGTCACCTAAGTGGGGTATCCAAAAGATTATAATAGGAAATACATTCAGTAGTACCACAAGGTATCCAACATACTCAAATTCTGCAGTAAATACTATTTTGTAGCATATATGAAAAAACAAATGCCTGTAAAACAAAAAGATAGTTTTATCTGATAAAATCATTACATCAAATGATCTGTATATATACTCAGTTCTGTTCTAATTAGCAGTAGTCACAGAGCCCTCCTTAATTCTAGAAGCAGCCACCACTAACTAATACTTTCTGGCATTCTGCCTCAAATACTGTCCTTTTAATTTCCTCCTCTGCTAAATGTCTTAAGTCTAGCTTTCCCTCTTTTTTATCCTTCCTTAACTGTCATTCACTTTTGCTATTACTTTTAACAGAAATACTTTTGGTGCAAGACAGGAATAATTCAAACTGGAAATTTTTAAAAATAAAGATAATCTCTCTCACCTTCCAATAATTCCAATTCTTAGAGATGAATACTATTCACAGTTTGAATATTATTCTAAATTTTTTGTTTATAAAACCATTATCTATACACATAAAATAAATTAAATTATACATATTTGTCTGTAACCTGCTTCTTTTTTTCCTTTCAGCAATGTATCATGAGTACCTTCCCTTTTCAAGGCATAAATCTGGGAACAAAGCCCAGGATACATGGTATTGGAACATATGGATCCAAATTTTATCAAAAAATTTAAATTAATGTATATGCTTTGAAAAACATTTTCCATACTAAGTATGCTACAGAGTGAAACATAGATGAAAGGATTTACTTTTTGTATTTTTAATTATATTTTTAAATTATTCAAGTAGTATAATAATGCATTATTATTATTAAAACTTATTTATATTAAAATATAAATTCTTATATTAAGAATGATATGATTAATCAATTACTGATTAAGATTGAGTATGAGATATTTTTCTACCATTTTCAGGGGTAGGCTGGTGCTATGGGCCAAGAGCTTTTACAATTTGGGGATCTATTTGAGAAAAAGATGATGACATGGTGAACACAGAAATGTATGATCATGTGGTCACATTGTTAGGGCCCTCCAAGTCCTCAGGCAGCGCCTGTGTGAGACAGAAACTGTGGAGTGTGAGCCTTGTTAGCTTCATGGTAACACCACCCCTGCCCTTCTTCAGTCCTCTCTCCAGACTGCTTTTCTTGATTTCTTCCAGCAGCAAAACCATATCTGGCACAGCACTACACTTGTGGTTACTTTTGCTTAAGTTTATGGTTGACCATAATCTGTCTTGTTTATGCCAGGGAGGTGAATTGAAGGGAATGTGATGAGGACTATTCATAATTCCTTTAAATCCTTCGCGTTTGTGTTAATTTCTTTATTCCTCATGAGACGCTGTATTGTTTCTTACTGTTTTGGTCATAGGTTCCACTTGGCTTCTTGGCTGGTCCTGCCATAATAGTTTTTATTCTATAGGTCAGCAGATCAATTTGAGTGTTCACTTAGGTGCTAAGTATATTAATCCTCAGTCAGAGACACAGTGGGCCTTCTGGAATCTGAGACAAACTGGGCCGAAACTCCATAGATCTAGCCTAAAAGCACCGGTTTCAGTTGAGGATCATGATAGCATTTCAGGCCTTTGGTATCAATATTGATCTCTTATATGCCATATCCAAAAGTCACCAAAAATTCTGGGTATTCTCTTTCCCCCAATGCACAGAAATGATAAAATGAGTAAAGGTCCATTTGAGAAAAGATCGAGGGATCATTTGTACTATGTCTTTGTGGTGCTGTTACATGTTCTTTCTCAAGGGCTCTGGTTCTGACAACTGACCTAGATATATAGAGAAGAGTGAGAGATCATGATTTTCCTTTGCAGTAGCTGTTCTCATCCCTTTTGTCATGAGCTCTCTCTTTGGAAAAATAACACTCTAGTTAACGGTTCATCTACACCGCCCTTTGGCATATATTATTTGTTAGCCATCCTCAGATCAAGGCACCCTGTAGGTCAAAGCACACTGAATGCTACTCCAGGTTTTCTGCCCACAAAATAAAGTATGCCCATTTTGCATATGACATTTAAGTACTGCCATTCGTCTTCTGTCATTCCCAAATCTTATTTATCCTTTTGATAACTAGAGAAGCCAATTTCATGGTAGCCTCTCCTACTGGCAACCTCACTGTCCCCCTCTGCAGGCCATGGTTGCCAGTAGGGGAGGCTATCATGAAATTGACCATAAATTCACTGTCCTGCCTCTCACTGAATGTCTCAGTGAGCTTCACTGTTGCCTTGGTGAATGGAAATGTCCTCTTAGGCTTCCCAGAGAATAAGGTCACATGGTTGGTTCTTCATTCTCACATAATAAATCCAATCAAACATTTCCATTTTTATTACCTGAACTTCATTTACTGTAGGTTGTTGGCCTGGTCAAGTTTCAAAGAACCATCCCAGGAGTGTAATAGTACCCATGCCAAGTGTTTTTGACAGTGCTGAGACCTGAGTCATCATGGATAAGACCACTCATGCCAAAAAATTCTTCCCAATCTGGCCTTACGTTGCAACTTCCCTGTGCAATACCCTCAAGATTCATTCCCTCATGTGTTCTACCAGTATTTACAGTCAGGTCCTGTAATTCCTGCAGTAGATAATCTATAGGCTCCTGAAACAGGCACTATATTTCCCTCTCCAGCTGTGTTGAGACCTGACTGGGTAATTTCCCTAGAAACAATAAAAAGTGAAAAAGACTAATCTTGAAAAAAGGACAAGTATCATTTTGTGATGTCTCTGTGGCATCTGATGGTGATAGGAGCCTACTGTCCTTTAGTAGTGGGGAGGGGGTTGTCTTTGCCAGATCAGAGTGTTCATGAGAATCTGGGAGTTCAAGACCCTCAGGTCTGTCTACCCTAGTGTTTCCATTTCAGTCTCATGGTCCCAATCTTTTTCTATAAGAGCTTTGACCTTGATACAGAAGCCCTGTCAATGCTATGCATTTATTTTCATTTGCATAGCTCTAGCTGCATCTCCCTAAATTATATGTACTGTATTGATTTTATTATTTAATTTTGAATAATTTAAGTTGAATTTTTAATTTAAATATTATATATATTTTTCCATTTTTCTATTCAGTTTCTTTTGGTGGTTGAACTTGCCATGTTTGTGATTCCATCATTTATTAATTTCAACATTTCAGTAATACTTCAGTTCATACTGAATAATTCTAATAACTGAAGTCTTAGAGATATAAATCTGTTGTTATTCCTACTGATTCTCATTCATGTTTATTTGCTTCTTTGTGTGATCATTGATCTTTGACAAGGATTTCATCTACTGGCAAGGATACTTAATCTTGAATGGAATACTCCTCAGCACTTAATAATAAATGCTAACATCTGTTAAGTGCTTACCCAGTGCTCGTCCTTGAACTAAGTGCTTCTATACTGTTTATGTAATCTTTACAACAATCCCATGAAGTAGGGAAAGGAGAAACCTAATTAGCATATTTTAGTACCTATTATGTGTCAGTTACTTTGATGGATGCTTTACATATATCAGTTAGTCTCCAGAATGTGATGTAAATATTACTATACCAATTTTTCAGATGAGGAAATTAAAGTCTACAAAGATCATTCAGCTAATAAATGATGGAGACTGTGAATCTAAGCCAAGTCATCTGAATTCAGAATCTGTACTTTTGCTTACTTTGGGATAATGATATTTAAAGACAGCCTGAAGGATACATGGGCTGTCAGTAATAGTTTTTCAAATCTCCCTTTCTTACATCAACAGAAATACTCAGAAAAGTTGCAGCTTCAGTCAGAATTGAAGGATTTTAAAGAATTATAATACAAAAATATCACTTGGACATTTGAGTGTGGTGGATTAAAGATAGACACAAATTCTTTGCTATTCCTATTGAGAAGTGGGCTCTATATTTCTTCCCCCTGAATCTAAGAAAAGAAATAAGAGGCATCCAAATTGCAAAGGAAGAAGTGAAATATTTCTATTTATAGATGACATGATCCTGTATACATAAAATTCTAAAGAATCCACAAAAAATCATCTAGAATTAATATACAAAATCAGCAAAGTTTTAGGCTACAAGCTCGATATATAAACATCAGTTATATTTCTACACACTAGGACTGAATGGTCTGAAAATGAAATTATAAAAACAGTTCTATTTAAAATAGCATAAAAAGAACAAAATACTTGGGATGAAATTTAACCTAAGATTTAAGTGTTGGAAACTGTGAAACATTACTGACAGAAATTAAATAATGGAAAGATTAAATAATGGAAAGATTCTGTGTTCATGGATTGGAAGGCTTAATATTGCTAAGCTGATAATACTACCTAAAACAACCTACAGATTCAATGCAATTCCTAGGAAAATCTCAATGATATTTTTTGCAGAAATAGACAAGGTAATCCTAAAGTTTATGTGAAATTGCAAGGGAACTCAAATAGCTAGAACAATCTTGAAAAAAAATAATAAAGGACTCATGCATACTTTCTTTTATCAAAATTGTCCAGCAGCAGTGGAAAACAATTTGGTGGTTCCTCAGGAGATTAAATATAGAAATACCACATGACCCAGCAATTTTATGCCTATGAGTATACCCAAAAGAATGAGAAGCAGATATTCAAACAATTACTTGCATGTGAATGTTCACAGCAGCACTATTCAGAATAGCGAAAATGTAGAAACAACCCACATGCCCATCAACTGATAAAGGGGTACACAAAATGTGGTATATCCATATAATGTAAAATTATTCAGTTGTAAAAAGAATTAAAGTATTGATACAGGCTACAAAGTTGATTAACCTTATATTAATACATTCTTCTTTAAGTAACTTTTTGTATGTATATAAGTAATTTAATTGTAAACTACTTCAAAATATTTTACAAAGTATATAGGATATAATTTTAAAAAAAATAAACAAGGAATTTCAAATCAATATAATAAATTTCTTATAAGATTCAAAAGCACTTACCCCAATGGGACCCCATTTTCTTTTTTAGTATTATATACCAAATTGAGCAGTATTTTTCTAACAATAGTAAGTAATTTATTGCTTTCAGAATATTTCTTTAATGTCTCAATAGTTACATATCTAAAAAAAAGAGAGAAATCTTTAAACATGTTTTAAACATTTTGAAATAAGTTTAACGCAGTATTGTTAGAAATCAGGAAGACTGTTTTGTGCAATGATGACTGGATACAAGACACTTTCATGGGAACAGTTCCAAGTCAAGAAGTTGGAGACACGAATAGACATACAAACAGGAAGTTAGGATATAGCACTTATTCATTAAATAGGGAGTATTAAAATTTGTAGATACATGATTTAAAATAGTAAAAAGTTCAAGGTTCAAGGAGAGAAAGCAAACAATGATTCAAATATTTGGTATTCATATATATCTGGGTTTTCATGTTGAATCCTTCATTGGCTGATGTGGCAATGAGCAAATTACCTCATTAACCTGCTTGCTTATCTATAAAAAGAGCTTAAAAATACCTATGTCAGTCTGGGATAATTAAATGAGAAATTACTAATATGTATAAAGCATCCAGCCTATCTCATACATATCCTCATCTCATTTATTTCACATTCAGGGCATCTAGGAAGGTTAAAATTACTATAAAAGAATTAAAATGGGAACTTAGACAAGTTAGTGGTCATAAAGGCCCCAAAAGACATTTTGGTAGCACTTGTCCCAAGTTGTCTGTAAATTTCTGCTGGCTTTTTTTATTGAGATAGTTCAGATCAGTGTATATGATTTGGTCTTGTTTAACCAATTCCCTTGGTTTTACAAGGTATTCGTCCTTGCTAGATGAGATACTTATACTGTCTTCAGAAAGAGGCTAGGTCTTTGCCCTCGGATCTGAGGTCCTATTTTGTAATGTGGCTTAATGAAAGAGCATTGGAAATCTAAGTTCAAAGCCTGACTTTTCCCTTTCCTGTTTCTACTTTAAAATTTGTGCAATTTCTTTAATACAGGGTTACTAATGTAATTGAAAAGAATAAAGCCATTCAATCCTTCGTGATTCAATATAACACTGTAATAATTACATGGGAAATATTCAATGTATATAAGATTTGACTCATTCATAACTTAAAAAATATTTATTAAATATCTACTATGCTTACTAAATGCTGGGGATGAACCATAAAAAAGTACTGATCTTTGCCGTCAAGTCTCCAGTGGACTGTGGGATAAAACATACAAAGAATACTTGTGGTAAAGGGTAGTAAGTGTAGCTGCAGAGATAATAAATAATGGAGCACTCGATCCACAAAGTGGGGCATTGTATAGCCTTATCATGATATCAATAAGTGTGCAATATTTTACAGCCCAAATTACTCAGTAATTCAGGCTCTTGGATTCCTATTTTACATCGACACAGTCACTATTTAGACCTGAGTTAGGAAAACAGTATGATCTCTTTAACTGGAGAGTGAGGTAGCTTGGCTTTGAATTCCAGCTCTGTAATTTATTAGTCAAACCAACTTTGGGTAAATTATTTGACCTCTCTGTGCTTCACTTTCCTCACCTGCATCCTGAGGATAATGAGTACTTACCTCATAAAATTTGTATGAGGTAAAAATAGGTTAATACATGTAAAGTGTTTAAAACTACCTGCCGCAGCACTCAATAAAAACAAATTATGTATTCAAAGCATTATTTCTTAGGCAATTACACAGGCATTCAGCATAGGTCCTGTTTAAATCCTCCACTCTTACTCTCTTTAGATGTATCTTTCTTGTCACAGGACACCCCAACACATGGGGCTACTTATAGGAGTGATCAGCAAATGGCAAAATCAACTCCAAGGCAGACCAGGAAAGAAGAAAGAACTGAATATAAGCATGCTCACTAGAAAGTTCTCTAGGGTTGGAAGACTATTTTGCTAATCTTAATATTCCCCACCATGCCTGGAATATAGCTTTGCACATATTGACATGGCATTCAATATATGTCTCTTACATGTATGAATAAAAATGTAATATATTCCAAAATGTGCCTATAGTGTCTGCTAAGAAAGAGTCCTTTCAATCCTCTGACCCCCTGTCTACTGTTGGCCTCCTTTTGGTATCCATTTGCCCTGGGTCTTCATAGGCATATATTGCCTCTGCCTTTGTGGAGGACTTAAAGAGGAAAAATCAAGGCAGAGGGCTCAATTACTCTATGTTGTTTTGTTTTCATATTAACCTCTCCTAGAAAATATAGTGATGATGTATTTACTTGTGTCATTTAGTCATTCATTTAAAAACTTCCTCTGTACACTGCATGTGTCTTCTTGATACTATGTGTTGTTGATACTATGTGTTGATACTATGTCTTGATAGTATGTGTTGTTTCATATTAATCAATTTGCCCAATCCTCTCTTTAAACTCCTTCGACTTTACTCAGGTCACCTAAGCATTGGCAGGACCTGGATCAAGAGGACAAATGGAGAGTTTTATACCATACATGGAGATATTTGCACATTATATATCAAGGAAACAACATTTTATTTTTATTTTTTTTGTTTCGGCATATCATGGGCGTACAGATTTTAAAGCTTCAATAAATGCCCTTTCCCCACTCTCCCCACAAGTCTAAGTCTCCAGCATGACCATCCCCGAGATGGTGCACATCTCACTCATTATGTATGTATATACCTGTCCCCCACCCCCCTCCCAGGAAACAACATTTTAAATAGGATACGTTTCATCTTCCTACCCTAACACATATAATATCACAGTGATTTGCATGGCTAGCCTTAAAATGAAAACTCTTACACTCTTTGAATTTCTGTACTTGAAATACAATGAGAACATGCCCTCACTTCTGGCTGCCACTTTTCTCACACCCAGCTTTACCCTTCAATGTACCACAAGCTTGTATGTGTAAGTGGACACAAGGCTGGCGCATCACTTAGGTTTAGGAGTGTGTAAAAGGCCCAGTTTGCTCATGGCATGATGGACCAGAGAGAAAGGCCCAAGTAGACTATGAAAATGAACTTAAGACAATTTCAATAGGGCATTTTGGTGTCTTTGGCACTAGAATTTGCCCTTGGCTCTAGACCTAGAAGATATGTCTGGGCTTTGGGTGGACATCGTTGCAACTTCCAACACATCAACTCTGAGGGACTCACTGCTTACTGTGGAGACCTATATCACTTATCTCCAGTGAGAATGGCCTTTATCAAAAAGTCCTCAAACAATAAATGTTGGTGTGGATGTGGAGAGATAGGAACACTCCTACACTGCTAGTGGGACTGAAAACTGGTTCAGACTCTGTGGAAAGCAATATGGAGATACCTTAAAGCAATATAAGTAGATCTACCATTTGATCCATCAATCCCACTACTGGGCATTTACCCAAAAGATCAAATGACACTCTACAAATGGGACACCTGCACTCCAATGTTTATAGCAGCACAGTTCACAATCGCAAAGTTGTGGAAACAACCCAGGTGCTCATCAATACATGAGTGGATTAATAAAATGTGGTATATGTATACTATGGAGTACTATTCAGCTTTAAGAAACAGTGGTGATATAGCACCTCTTGTATTTTCCTGTATAGAGCTGGAACCCATTCTACTAAGTGAAGTATCTCAAGAATGGAAAAACAAGCACCACATGTACTCACCAGAAAATTGGTATTAATGGATCAACACCTCAGTGGACATATAGGAGTAACATTTATTGGGTGTTGGGAGGGTGGGAGGGGGAAGGAGGGGATGGGTATATACAACCACAATGAGTGAGATGTACAACGTTTGGGGGATGGACACGCTTGAAGCTCTGACTCAAGGGGGGAGGGGGCATGGGCAATATATGTAACCTTAACATTTGTACCCCCATAATATGCTGAAATAAAAAAAATTGGAAAAAAAAGAAATCACTGCAAGATTACAGTGTATACTGAACAATAAGAGAAGATGCATTAAGTACTACCTGTGCTTTAGGGAGATGTGCCTGGAGGGATTAAGGAAGGATTTGCCCTTATTTAGGCATTCAAATAGTCTACAAGGAAGAGTTGTTTACCACAGCTTAGCTTTGGATGGGGCAGGGGGGTGAGCAATAAAAGAAAGAGAAGAGTGTTCCAATCAGAAGGAGCAGCTTGTCCAAATGCACAAAATGAATGAATAAAGAAAGTTTAGGAAACTGAAAATAGATGATCTGACGTAGTGTGGGGTACAGAGCAGGCAGCAGCTTACACACATTATACTGGATGCACTCAAGTTACCAGACAAAAGCAAGAAAACTCACTTGTGTAATTTCTTAAATGCAGTGGCTTAGGATAGAATCCCTCTCTTGACAATATACTTACTTTCCCTTCTCACCAAAACTTCCTGCTGCACCTACCAACACCTGGACTGCACCCTGGGACAGAATCTCATTCCTGTATTGTCTCTGGTAGCTCGCCTAAAAGAAATGTTGATTCAAGTCATTATATAGCATGAATAACAATGACATATTTATTATAATTTATTACAATTTATTACCACCTTTATGGAATAGTAATATGTGAGAAAGAAGCCAAAATACTCAAATAATCTAGCATCTTTATAAAAAGAATCATTACATGGAGTCCAGCCTATTCCACCTTAGTGCAGAAGGTAGGTCTGGGCTTTGGATAGAGCCAAACTGGTTCCAAAGAGAACTGGGTCCCTGATAAATATTAATTAGGTTTCCAAAAAGAAATGGAACTCAGGGAAAACTAAGTCTGGGAACTGAAGACTTATTCTCATCTCAAAAGTTTATAATACATATTAGAATATTAAAAGTTCTGAGAAATCCTTCATTAAATAAATTTGGATTTACATCTTTATTTAGTTCCATTTTACCAAATATTTCCACAACATAACTCTGCTGTTCCATCCATTATAAAGTTTATAAGAATTATTTATAAGGAAACTTATAATTTATGAGGAATGTTATAAGAATTATTATAATAAGGGACTACTACTATTTTGTAGAACATAGTCACTCCTTCATTCAATACATATATTAAGATCCTACTGTGCTTTAGGGATTATGTCTGATGACGTGGAAACCACTATCTGACACTGCTTCTGACCTTAATGTACTGAACACTAACCTTAATGTACTGGTCTACTTGTGTAGACCAGTTTCCTTAACTGAAATGTATGATATGACCAAAGAGTTTTGAGTTCTGTAGCAGGCATTCTCTTTGCACAATTTTTTTTGGATATTAAAACACTGTCTTGTTCTTTGGTGATACTAGGAAGGGATGGCAACTAAATTTGAGGGTGTGGGATAAAATAACTATTTTTCCATAATGACAGGAATTCAATAGAACAGAATTTTTCTCCTTAAACATCATTAAGTATGTATAAAACAATATAAGATTAAAATATTTTCAGTATCCTCAAAGATAAAAATAGTAGTTTGTAAAAAAATGAAAAAGCTGAAAATAATATGGATCTCATGAAAGCTTAGCAATACAAACAAGGCAGTTAGATACTAGAAAAACATTAACTCTTCTATAATCTTTCCCACCAAAATATAAGAAAAATTTGGAAAATGATTGATTCAAGTAACTTCCATTCATTGAGCTCTCTGCTATACTAGTGAATTAACTGAACTATATATGTTTTATATAATTATTTAATTCTTGAAACAACTTTATAAGAAAGGTATTCTAATCTATATTTCATAGATGAGAAAGCTGAGGCTTAGAGAGTTAAGTTTTCCCAAGACCACATTAGATACCCAGATATTAAAATATTTAAATCTTGTCTCTCCCCTCCACCATTATGGTGTGCTGCCTCTTCTGTGCCACTGTCTTGCTATGCTGTGCTTTCTTTTCCAATACACAAGGTAGAGAAGATATTGTCTCAGTTAACAATAACTGGCTGAGGTTTAAATAAAAGCTCTCAAAGCTTTGAAAACTGTAATAGACCAATTATTGAAATATTACTGTCAGGAGTAGTGAACATTAGAATTTAGATTGCAGAAACCAAATCAACAAGTCAAGATAAACATGAAAATACACTTATAATGAAGAAGAACTAAGAAGATAAATTGAGATGAGAATCTGAAGAACAGAGCAGAGTGATCCAACTTACTTCGAAAAGGAGAATTTCCTGATTAAGGCACAACACATACAACAAAAGCACAAAATCAACAACTGAAAATATAATAGCAGACACCAAACATTTAAGGCAATAAATCAAAAAGGTACATGGAGTATATATTACAGAAAATGTAGAATATCATAAGCAGAAAGAACATAAGAGGTCATTTAGTCAGCATAAGTTTCCTCTTTTATAGATGGAGAGAATAAAGACTTAAAAAAGTAAGTCCTGATTCACACATCATATTAATAATGAAAGTAATACTCAAAATGGGGTCTCTTGCATTTGTTTTGTGCATCCTTGAATACTATATTTTTCTGAAATAAACTAAAAATTTGAAAGTGGCTGTAAGATATGACAAAATTTTCAGGTTACAAAGAAATAAAAATAATTCTATAAGCATCCAAACTGGAAAGGAGGCTACATTTAATTTTATAAATATTAATTAATTTCATAAATACCATTCCATTGTCTTCATATGAATGTTTCATTAATTGGATGCAACTCTCGTATGTTTAGGTCTGAAGCATCTTTTTTTTTTTTTTGAGACAGAGTCTCACTCTGTTGCCCAGGCTACAGTACTGTGGCATCGGCCTAGCCTATAGCAACCTCAAACTTCTGAGCTCAAGAGATTTTCCTGCTTCGGCCTCCCAAGTAGCTGGGACTACAGGCCCGTGACACCATGCCCAGATGATTTTTTATATTTTTAGTTGTCTGGCTAGTTTATTTCTATTCTTAGTAGAGACAGGATCTCACTCTTGCTGAGGCTGGTCTTGAACTGCTGACCTCAAGTGATCCTCCCACCTTGGACTCTCAGAATGCTAGGATTACAGGCATAAGACATCTTGCCTGGGCAGGTCTGAAGCATCTTCACGCATTTACTAAGCAATCATTTTTTTCTACAAAATTAGGCTAGATCCTCTAGCCAAACCATTAAAGGGTAGATTCCAAAGATATTCTAAACTAGAAAGCTTATTGTAAATAATCAGTGAGAATTATAAAATAATATCACCCCATTAAAAAATGAAACAATTAAGAAAGCATATATATGAAAGTCTAATTGTTCATAACAATAATAAACATAACTGTTAAAACAAAACTTAAAATATAAAAGTTAAAAGCAAAAGAGGAGCACCAAGGTGTTTCACAACATTCAACTAAATTCAGCTTTATATTAATATTTTCAGCCACTGGTACAAGGCTTAGTAAATTAAGGGAAATGGAAAAATGTGTCTACCCTAGAAGTGAATCTATAGCTAGCATTTTAATTAGAAAATTATAGATACATATAGAATTACCGATATTTATAGTATTTTGTAGGGTAAAATTAGGTACACTTTCAGAGTTAGCTTACTAAACAGAAAGAAACAAAGGATAGTATGTATCTCAATAAGAAAGAGGACTGGAAAGAGGAAAAAAAGAAAGCAGGCAGTCAAAGGAAAAGAAAGGAAAGAAGAAAAGGAAAGAAAAAGAAAGGAAATTATAATGGCAAGAGAGGTGCCAAGAAGAGAAGAATTGAGATGCCAAAATAAAACAGCTATTAGTTTCTATAATAAACATCAAATAGTCCAAAGAGGTTCAGATTAATTAATTGTGCAAACATTAACCACACATAAGGCTCTTCACTGAAGATGTAAAGATTAAAAAATCACAACTTTTAACCCTAAGTAAACCTAAATTTACTATATATGCCTATGAGGAAAATTAACTATATTTATAAGTAAAATTTAGAGGGAAGTAGATATAAGCTGAGCCATTGTCTTATCAGTCCCTTGCTTGCTCATAGCATGGGCCAGCCCTGCCTCCAGGGGAATAGAACCTGAGTTGAGATGCTAATTGACCAGCCTTACACAACCTCCAGAGCACAGAACAGCCTGGTCCCCTACCCAGAAGAAAAGCACCCCAGTAAACCTTCCGGTCAACCAGACCTGTGCTTCTCTAGAGCAAAGACTAGTCAGGTCCTTTGTTCTCAGAGGAGTAGAGTTCAAGTAAATGGATCAGCCATACAAATTTCTGCAGCCTATGCCATTGGGGCACTTGCAGGCATCACTGGGGTTGATTATAGCTGGAGACTACATAGTAAAGCAGATACACAAATAAGAAAAAAAAAGGAATCAAGCCATATTACTACAGAAAATCACCAAACTGTAAAGATAAACAATAAAAAAGAAAGAAAAGATATACAAAACAAACAGAAAATAACTAACAAAATGATATGGGTAAATCTTCACTCATCAGCAATAATCTTGAATGTAAACAAAGAAATTTTCCATTTAAAAGATATAGACTGGCTAAATGGATTTTAAAAAGATCTGCCTATATGCTGCATATAAGAAACTCAGTTCATCTGTAAAGATACACATAGACTGAAAGTAAAGGGATTAGAAAAAGATATTCCATGCAAACAAAAATCATAAATAAATGGAAGGCTGGGCACAGTGGCTCACATCTGTAATTCTAGCCATTTGGGAGGCTGAGGTAGGAGAATTGCTTGAGGGAAGGAGTCCAAGATCAGCCTGAGTAACATAGTAAGACCCTATCTGTACAAAAAATAGAAAAATAAGCCAGGTATGGTGGTACATGCCTCTAGTCCCAGCTACTCAAGAGGCTGAGGCAGGAGGATTGTTTGACCCTAGGAATTTGAGGTTGCAGTGAGCTATAGTGATGCCATTGCACTCCAGCCTGAGAGATAAAATGAGACTCTGTCAAAAAAAAAAAAAAGAAAAGAAAAATGAACAGGAGTAGCTACATGGCTATACTTACAACAGATGAAATAGACTTCAAGTCAAAAATTATACAGAAAGACAAAGAAAGCCAGTAAGTAGTGGCAAAGGAACCAATTCAACAAGAGCGTATAACAATTATAAATATATGTGCATCCAACACTGAAGCACACTCCTATTAATATTATAGATCTAAAGGGAGAGATGGACCTTCAATATAATAATAGTTGGGACTTCAAAATCCCCACTTTGGCATTGGACAGATCATGGAGACAGAAAATTAACAAAGAAACATTGGATTTAAACTGCACTTTAGATCAAAAGGCTCTAACAGACATTTACATCCAACAGCAGCAGAATACACATTCTTCTCATCAGCACATGGAACATTCTTCAGGATGGAGCATATGCTAGGCCTCAGCAAATATTTTAAAATTGAAATCATATCAAGTATCTTTTCTAACCACAATGGAACGAAATTAGAAATCTGTAATAAGAAGAACTTTGGAAACTGTACAAGGAAATTAAAACATTTTCTTGAATTATTATTAGGTCAAGGAAGAAATTAAGAAGGAAATTTAAAGATTTCTTGAAACAAATAAGAATAGAAACACAACATATCAAAATCTGTGGGCATAGTAAAATCAGTACTAAAAGGGAAGTTTATACGAATAAACACCTACACCAAAAAAGTAGAAAGATTTCAAATAAGCAATGTAATAATGAATTTCAAGGAAATAGAATGAATAAACCAAACCTAAATTTGGTAGATGGAAAGAAATAATAAAGATCAGAGAAGAAATAAATGAAATTGAGACTAAAAAAATGCAAAAGATCAACAAAACAAAAAGTGGGTTTTTTGAAAAGTTAAAAAAAATCTATAAGCCATTAGCTTGACTAAGAGAAAAAGAGAGGTCTCAAATAAATAAAATCAGAAGCAAAGGAGGTATTACAATGGGTACTACAGAAATACAGAGGTTCATTGGAGATTATTGTGACCAACCATACTGCAACAAATTGAAAAACCTACAGGAAATGGATAAATTACAGGACATATACAACCTACCATGATTAAACCAGGAAGAAAGAGAAAATCTGAACAGACCAATAACGAGTTACAAGATTGCAGCAGTAATAAAAATGTCTCCCAAAAAAGAAGAGCCCAGGTCCAGATGGCTAGGGTGCTGAGTTCTACCAGAGTTTTAAAGATCTAATACCAATTTTTCTCAAATTATTTCAAAAAATTGAAGGGGAGGGAAGTCTTCCAAACTTATTCTATGAGGCTAGTATTACCCTGATACCAAAAGCAGACAAGGACCCAACAACAACAACAGCAACAAAGAAAACTACACGCCAATATCCCTGATGAACATAAATGCAAAAATCCATAACTGAATCTAACAGCACATCAAAAAGATTACACAGTGTGATAAAGTGGGATTTTTTTTTTCCCCAGAGATGCAAGGGTGTGTCAACATATGCAAATCGATAAACATAATACATCACATAAACAGAATAAAGAAAAAAGATATGATCATCTCACTAGACACAGAAAAAGCATTTGATAAAATTCAACATCCTCTCCTGACAGAAACTCTTAACAAAGTTGATGTACAAGGAATGTACTTAAACACATTAAAGGCAGTATATGAGAACCCACAGCCAACATTAAACTGAACGAGGAAAAGTTGAAAGCTTTCTCTCTAAGAACTAGAACAACACAAAGATGCCTATGTTCACCACTCTTATTTAACATAGTACTGGAAGTCCTAAACAGAGCAATTGGGCATGGGAAATAATCAAAAGGCATTCAAATTGGAAAAGAGGATGTCAAATTGTCCCTGTTTGCAAATGATATGATCTTCTATATAGAAAAGCTAAAAACTCCACCAAAAATCTCTTAGAACTGATAAACAAATTCAGTAAAATTGCTGCATACAATATTAACATACAAAAATCAGTAGCATTTCAATAGCTAACTATCTGAAAAGAAATTAAGAAAGCAATCTCGTTTATAATAGCTACAAAAAAATACCTAGGAATAAATTTAACCAAAAAAGTAAAAGTTCTCTATTCTCTACAATGAAAGCTGTAAAAGACTGATGAAGGACTAGAAAAAGACACACAAAAATGGAAAGACATCTCATGTTCATGGATCAGACGAATACACTTTATTAAAATTACCATACTCCCCAAGCATCCTACAGATTCAATGGAATTCCCATCAAAATACCAATGGCAGTTTTTATAGATGTAGAAAAAATAATCTCAAAATTTATATGGAACAGCAAAGACCTCAAGTAGCCAAGTCAATTTTGAGCACAAAGAACAAAGTTGGAAGCCTTATATACTACTTGACTTCAAAATATACTACAAAGTTATAGTAACCAACACAGCATGGTACTAGTGTAAAAAAAAATGACTATTCAGGAGAGCCCAGAAATAAATCCACCTATTTACAGCCAGCTGATTTTCAACAAAGTTGCCAGAAACATGCATTGGGGAAAGGACAGTCTCCTCAAAGCAAGGTTTTGGGGAAACTGGGAAAACTGGAAACTAGATATCCACACGCAGAAGAATAAAACTAGACCCCTATCTCTCCTCATATATAAAAATCAACTCAAAATGGATACAGGATTTAAATATAAGACCCACAACTATGAAACAACTATAAGAAAACATAGGGAAATACTTCATGTTATTGGTCTGGGAAAAGATACCATGGGTAAGACCTCCAAAGCACAAGCAACAAAAGCAAAAATAGGCAAATGTGATTATATCAAATGACAATGCTTCCTCACAGTAAAGGAAGCAATCAGTAAAGAGACATCCTGAAGAATGAGAGAAAATATTTGCAAACTATTCATCTGATAAGGAATTAATATCCAGAATATACAAGGAACTCAAGCTACTCAACTGCAAAAGCAATAATTTGATTAAAAATGAGCAAAGAATCTGAAGATGTATTTCTCAAAAGAGTATATACAAATGGCCAACAAGTATATGGAAAAATGTTCAACATCACAAATCATCAGGTAAATACAAATCAAAACCACAATGAGATATTCTCTCTCAACCCAGCTAGATGGCTATTGTCAAAAAGTTAAAATATATCAAATGCTGCCAAGGATGCAAAGAAAAGGGAACTCTTATACACTGTTGGTGGGAATGTAACATAATAATGCACAGCTATTATGGAAAAAAGTATGGAGGTTCCTAAAAAAGCTACAAATAGAACTACCATATGTTCCAGCAATCCCACAACTGGGTATATATCCAAAAGAAAGGAACCCAGAAAATTGAAGTGATATCTGCACTCCCACATTTATTACAACACAATTCACAATAGTCAAGATATGGAATCAACCTAAGTGTCCATCGATGAATGAATGGATAAAGATAATATGGCGTATATACACAACAGAATACTATTGAGCCATATAAAAGAACAAAATCCTGTCATTTGCAGCAACATGTATGCGCCTGGAGAACATTATGTTAAGTGAAATAAATAAGACACAACAAGTTAAATACTGCATGTTCTCACTCCTATGTGGAAGCCAAAAAAGTTGATTTAATAGAAGTAGAGAGTAGAATGGTGATTACTAGAAGGGTAGGGGGGAGGAGGATCAGGCAGAGGTTGCCTAACAGTTACAAAGTTACAGCTAGATAGGAGGAATAAATTCTAATATTCAGTCTTACTATAGGGTGACTGTAGGGTGACTATAGTAAACAATAATTTATTGTATTTTTTTAATTGCTAGAAAGAGGATTTTTAATATTCTTGAAACATAGAAATGATAAAAGTTTGAAGTGATGAATATGCTTATTATCCTAATTTGATCATTAGACATGTATACATATATAAAAATATCACACTGTGCCCCACCAATATGTACAATTATTATATATCAATTAAAACAATGACAACAAAAATTTCTTCTCAACTCTACGTTCACATTTCATATTGGTATAAAATATAAGTTAAAAAGTAAAATTTAATAATAATGTGCCAAAAGATATCAATAACCAAACTGATACAAAGCTTTGGGGTTTTTTTAAGGCTGAGAAAAGTGTGTGTGTGTACATACAAGTATTAGTGGCCTTAGGGGTATTGTGGGGAATAGGGGTGTGGTGATGGCAATGGGAGATCCTAGTGATTACCACCCCAGCTAGAAAGGCTGTTAAAAAATTGTCTAGCAAGTATATTACTTAGATGGAGAAGCAAAACTATTTGGAAAAGTTAAGTGAGCAATGAGACAGATCAAAGTGTATGTAAATATGCTGGTGGTTGATATTTCTACCATATGGTGTTTATATTCTCTTTTTTTAATTTTTTATTTCATTGAAAATTTTTTTATTTTGGGACTTTCTGCAGAAAAAAATAGAAATGTGATTTATGTTTCCTAAATTATATAGCAGATTGCATGTACTTTTGGTTATTCTATCACATTTTTGACAGTTATAGACATATTTTGCAAACTCCCCATTTCTGCTTTTGTAATCCAAGAGAGCAACTGTTGCAGTTTTAAAAAGCCACATTTGGCTGTTTAGATTCACTCATGGTTTTCTCAGGACTCGCCCTACTCTACTGTTTCCAGATCCTCTTCTACTTAGAAATCCTGGTCTAGGTGTTTGACTGTCCTGTTCCATAGTTTCCTTTGACTGATATTTTTCTTTCTCCTCCCTGATGGCTTGGTATATTCAGTAGCCTGCATTTGTCTTTGTTTCAAAAGCTGTTCATAGGCGGTCCCCAAGAGAAATGGACTTTGTCCATTTACCTCACAGAACCATGGCTCCTGGTGCATCAGATTTAGAAGAGATGGAAGAGCTAGCTGGGATATTTCCACCCCCGCCTGTATTAACTTAGTTGTGTGGGAGTAAATCTTTGCTTTGTAGGTAGCAATACCTCATTTGGCAGGACAAGTGGAAAATCTACTGGTGGAACACAACACCATGAGAACATAAGTTTCATCCTTCGTGACACTGCCTCAATTGCTTAAAGAAGTTGTTTGGGTCCTTAAAAAAAGTTGTTTTTGAGACTCAACTTGTCTGCTCAAACTACCACCTGCTGAAGAGAGAACAATCATGCCCTCCAGATCTCGCATTTTTTGAGTTAGACTAAGTAGAATGCTTGGGATCCTGTATGGTTGGAATAGCTGAGAAATCAACAACAGCTCTATATGCAGTGAGGAAGGCCCAACGTGAGCATTTTGAGATGAGTTATGGCAAATAGTTCAAAATCCTGACCTGGATAGAACATGAAAACTAGCCTATTAGTAATTTCCAGCATAGTACTGTTATGCTGATGTGCTATAGAATTTCTCTATTTTTTACTCAAGATTTGAATGAAAGCATAATACTCTGTACATGCAGTTATTAGAGAATTTGGCAGTATCCATCCATAAAAAAACCTGACTTGGACCCAGAAGTGTGCAATGTCACAGAACTAATTGCCTAACACATCTGAAGGTTAAGCCCAGTTGTAATTCCTGACAGTGGGACCTGTGAAATTCCCAATTCTTCACTATAAAACACCTTTTGCTTGAGCTCATTTGAGTGGATTTCATATTTCTTTCCTTTTTTTTTCCTTGCCGTCAAGCAGATTCCTAAGACAACGCCAAACTTCCCTTTGCCTTTGTAAACAATCTATTAAGTTATGCAGGTTAGCATAAGCAAGACATCTTTAGCAAGGGAGAAAGATGTCAATATAATTTTAGGCTTGAAAATAATTTTAAAAAGTATAATACAGTACTATTTGTGCTGACAAGAGACGCCGGTTGGCAAGCTCCATTGCTTC
>VSMD01133083.1:0-25379 GCA_008750895.1 Mirza zaza
GCGGTGGCTCACGCCTGTAATCCTAGCTCTCTGGGAGGCCGAGGTGGGCGGATCGTTTGAGCTCAGGAGTTCGAGACTAGCCTGAGCAAGAGCGAGACCCCATCTCTACTATAAATAGAAAGAAATTAATTGGCTAACTAAAATATATATAGAAAAAATTAGCCGGGCATGGTGGCACATGCCTGTAGTCCCAGCTACTTGGGAGGCTGAGGCAGCAGGATTGCTTGAGCCCAGGAGTTTGAGGTTGCTGTGAGCTAGGCTGATGCCACGGCACTCACTCTAGCCTAGGCAATAAAGTGAGACTCTGTCTCAAAAAAAAAAAAAAAAGAATATATTTGCAAACTATATATCTGATAAGGGGTTAATTTCCAAAATATATAAGGAAGTCCTACAGCTCAATAGTAAACAAACAAACAAAAAACCTTGAATAACCTAATTAAACAATGGGAAAAGGGCTTGAATAGACGTTTCTCTAAAAAAGACATATAAACAGCCAAAAAGTACATGAAAAGATGCTCGACATCATTAATTATCAGGGAAATACAAATCAAAACTACAATGAGCCAAGTGCCATGGCTCATCCCTAAAATCCCAGCACTTGGAAGGCAGAGGCAGGAAGATAGCTTGAGTTCAGGAGTTTGAGACCAGGATTGTTGGGAGTTAGCTACTCTCCCAACAAAATGGATCCCAGGCAGGTACAGCACAAAAGATTGGAAATAAATGAGACAGAGACAGAGTATAGATTAAAGCGATGGGGAAATCAGGGGACTTCCAGCATTCTCGTGAGCCAGGAGGTCATGAGTGAAGTCCCGCATCAGTATTTATTCATTTAGCAAACAATCATTATTAGTCACTGATTCACATGTACAAATCATGAGTTTAAATTTCAAGGCCACCCAAAGAATCACAAGATCCTTCACTCAATTCTTTCTACGTGAGCAAACTGTTACAAAATTTTCCAAGATTAAAATCATTTGCCCCAAGTTAAGAATAAACTAGCTAAGCATACACAGGTTAAAGATAACATCGTAAGTCAGCAGTAAAGTGTATAACTAAACGAGAACAAAGAGACCACACATTTCTTTCTGCTTATATATTTCCTCATTAACTGAGACAAGAGGTTGGTCAGGAGAGAAGCAGGAACTTCGGCTTGGAGCTTAGAATTGCTAATTGCTCTTATCTGCCTGGCTGACATCGTTTGATCATTCTCTTAGCCTTTGGCCCCTAGCCCAGGTCTGCTTTGCAGACATCTGTGATCGGTGGAATGTCCCCCTCAAGGACGAGCAGCTTTAGCTCTGTGAACTGACACTTCCATAGATTGCTCTTAGGCAAAGTCCTGTCCCACTCCTGGGGGTCTCATGTCTCTAGACCCTAATCCTCAACACAGACTTGGCAACATAATGAGACCCCATCTCTAAAAAATAATTCAAAATTAATCTGTGGCAGTGGCCTGCACCTGTGACTATGTAGGAGGCTGAGGCAGGAGGATTGCTTGAGCCCAGAAATTCAAGGTCATGATGAGCTATGATCATGCCACTGCACTCTAGCATAGGCAACAGGATGAGACCTTGTTTCCAAACAAAAACAACAACAAACCTCTAAAGATTAAAAATAAAAAATCTTTTAATTTCAATTTAATCAAATTTATCTTTCACTTTTTTTTACCTTAGGGATTGTCCTTGTTAGAGTCTTGCATGCCAGTGAATAATAATGATAATGAAAATTATGATGATAAAAATTATGATGATGACAGTTAACTTATTGTGTGCTTAATAAGGAAGAAAAAGGTTTTGGATTGTTATCTTATTCTTATTAAAATTGTTTATTATTATTTCCTATTAAAACTGGGTAATTATTAGTAATTATTATGAAGAAACAGAATGAAAATATCAATCATAAAAACACAACAACAGGGTATGGTGGGATGCAGCTGTGGTCTCAGCTGTTTGGGAGGGTCAGGTGAGAGGATTGCTCAAGCCCAGGAGTTGTAGAGCAGCCTAGGCAACATAGCAAGACCCTTTGTCACTAAAAGATAAATAATAAACAAATAAATAAACAAGACCCTTTGTCACTAAAATATAAATATATAAATAAAAAAACAAATAGTTCTTTTGTCTATTGATAGGGCAACCAGAGTAGAATGAATATGAAAAGCAAGTTTATGTATTCAGCTCCTCTTACATGAGAAGCTTTTTTCCCTTTCAGAACCAGTTTCCCTAATTGAAGAAGGCCTGTTCTAACCTATATTGTGAATCCATCCTACTTTGGCTTATGTATGTTATTTAAACATATATTATTTAAAAACAGTTGGCTTCAAAGAGAAACCAAGAAGAAGAGAAGTTAGAGTAAATGACTTCATCGTGGCAAAGATCCTGGTGTTACTGCACGACAAATTACTGAATGGGATACACACCCATTCATTATTCTCTCCTACCCTGCTCCCTCCACCACCAAAGAGCTAATGGAGCCAGAGGTCCTAGCATTGGAAGCAATGTGGCTTCATTTTAGCATCTGCACTTCTTTTTGAAAATAAGATAAAGGTAGTACTGACTTACTTATTTTACATTTAAATTACTTGGAAATATTCGCTGTTTACAGGTCGCAGGACATAAGAACATTGTCCTGCATATATGGTCAGTGTGGTATCAGTCTTCAATTTGTCAAGTTCTCACCCCTTAGGTCAATAGCTGGTACACCACAGCAAGTGTGATTTATTGAAAAGAAAATTATAGGACAATAACTGAAAAAGAGGAATTTCTTTGCTGGAATCAAAAAGAGAAAACGTTCACCATGTGACATTAGAATATAAGACAGAACATAGAGAAAAAAATGTTTTACAAAAGGATAAATTAAATTCACCATTGACAAATGAGGTCCTTACAAAGATCAAAAGTCTAGTCAGTATCAGTAGCTATCCTATTGAGCTAGCAAGCACACGGAATGATACATCAATAAAAAACTAAATACAATAAAAAAGTAGCATGTTGGTGAAAAGACCAGGGTAACAAGAACAACAAAAAGATGTCTTAAGGTAAATAGCTCAAAATTTCCTGATAATAAAGCTCAAAGCTAACAGGAGAGGAGATGATCCAAATGACAAGAGAAGAAATTCTAAGGGTTGGTGACAGTGAATTCATTCACCTTCAGTCATAAGGAGGCAAACCTGATTTTGTTAGCATGTGATCAGACTTAAAGAAGTTCTAATATAGTTACATGATTTAAATAACTGTTTAAAGATTTTTGACAACATTTAACTGTCTTGTGGAATTAAGCACATGTAAGCTTTAAAAGCACCAACAAGGCAGCCTCCCTCAGTTAAACTGGAGATGCTGGGGATTGAACCTCATACATGCAAAGCATGCACTCTACCACTGAGCTACACCCCCACCCTCAAAAACTACTTCTTTTTTTCTTTTCACTGCTGAATAATTTAGTTCTCCCTTAACAGTATGGTAATTTATTTTGCTGGTTTTCTCAATCTACATTCATAAAAATATAATTAGGTCGGTTTAACAAATTCTTACTGAGTTATGCCATCCATAGCTGGCCTGTACTTTCCCTTAATATCATTTAGTACAGAGTATACATGTGGATTTGTGTTAAGTTTGTTTCCTTCTATAGTAAGGTAGCATCAAAGACTGTGACTATTTTTTTCATCAGGCTTTCCCAGTGTAGAACCTGACACACAGCAGCCACTCAAGGGGCGGTGAGAAATAAATTACAAATGTACTCTATTCAGGATATATTTTTCACAGCACAGAAAATCTTCCGATGAAGTGTGGGAGAGAGGGGGAAAGATTCAAAAATACATAAACAGATCATTTCAATATAGTATGGCAAGTGCTCTGCAAAGATAAGCATGTGTAACTGCAGCATTCAACGGAAAGTATACGGCGTCCTTGATGAGATATGGACCACTCAGGGAATCTGAAAGAGAAGATTTGGCCAAGTAAGTACCAGGCTAAGAGTCATCATGAAGACCAATTTGAGGTTGTGGTTCTTGGATTTCGATCAAAGTTCCAAGCGCCAGTGGGGCTTCGTTGCCCGAGATAAACACCCGGTAGCAATTTGTTCTGGCTCAGACATACCAGGGCCTCGTTGACCAGCAGGTCTAAGGCAGGAGCTGCGACCTGAAATACGTTAGCTGGTTTTACAAGAATTTACATTTTGCAGAGATCTACAGAAAAGTGGGATTTCGGTGGTTTCGGTTTCGGGGCAGACGGCGAAGGATAGAGAGGAGCTCTGGGTGCCCTGGGTGCCACCCGCCGGCGGTGGCTCAGGACGCACTGGTACCCGGGTGGTCTATGTGGGTTCTCGGGATGTCAGTCTGTCTACCGCGTAGCCCTGAGTGCTGCGCTGCGAAAACTGCTCCGCACCTCGGATCGTCTCCGATTCTCTGGCTGCGTGCAGACCACAGGGCCTGAGTCCAACCGTTTTGGGGACCACAGCCGTCGCTCTCCTTTGTCCCCAAGCTAGCGTGCAGATAGGTGAACTCTGCTACGCCCTACTCCCCCGCCCCCATGAGCGCTCGGAGCTCCTCGTAGTCAGTGGCCGCGGCCAGACCACAGCCGCGCCTTCCTCTTCGTCCCAATGCCATCTCTCCCCTTCTGGCCGTGGCACCACGAGAGGAGGAACGCCCCGGGTTGGGAGACCCTTCGCTCCTTGGCTCTGAAGTCGCTCTTGTGGGGGTGCCTCGGGGGCTGCTGTCTCTACTCCAGTGGAGCCACCACTTCGCTTCCTGCTTCTCTCCTGCCTCAGTACCCGCTTCCCAGCCCGGTCCTGGGAACGTCTTGCCTGCCAATGCAAGCCGCGCCGGGTCTCTCCGCAGAGCGTGAGAGCTCAGAGCTTGGCCCCGGTGTGGGGTAGTGTTGGGCTTGGGCGGCGTCGCAAGGGTTGTTTCAAATAAACCACATCCAGCGCAACACCCCTCCCCCGCCCAAAGGGCAGGATGCTTCTGGAGCCCAACGGCAGAGGCCGCTTCTCTGGCATGAGTTTGCAGTGGTGCTGAAAGTTTCCAGGGTTTCTTTGGTTCTATTGGTGATGCTCCTTTGATCCTGGGCCAACTGTCAGCCACGTGCGTCCCCTCCCCTTTGCCCTGCTAGAGAGAGTCCTTACCTGATTTATCCTCGTGGGCTTTTCTCAAATATGGAGCCTGCACGACTAAGGTCATCTGGTAAGGGAAGTGAACATGTGAATGACTCCTAGGGACTCTTGCTTCCTCTTCTGCTCAGATAGATCCCTGTTTTAATTCCTTAGCTAAAATTGCCTGATGAGAGTATGGATAGAGGATTCCAGAGGTTTGGTTTGGTTTTGTTTTTCCCCCCAACGGAAACCAAGTTGACCGATATAATCCTATGCTAAGGATCCAGTTTGGTTGTGCCTGCTCCTTCCAAAACTTTGGGAAGGCCTTAGGAAGTGTGTTCACCATTTCCTAAAATGTGTTGGTACCATTTTGTGTTTCCACAAGCAATTAATGAGAGTTCCTATTGCTTGACATCCTCAACAGCATTTGTTGCTGTCTCTGCTCTAGATTTTGGCCATTCTAATAGGTGTGTATGGTATCTCATTGTTTTTTTAATTCATATTTCCCTGATGACCTGTGATATAGAGCATCTTTTCATATGCTTAGTTGTTATCTGTTTCTTTTTATTATTATTATTTTGTTTTTTTAATCTTTGTTCTCTTTGCTTTTCAGATTTGGAAGTTTCTATTGACATATCCTCAAGCCAAAGATTCTTTTCTCAGCCTGCCCAGTCTACTGATAAGCCTTACTGACAGCATTCTTCATTTCTGTTATGGTGTTTTTGATCTCTACCTTCTCTTTTTGGTTCTTTCTTAAAATTTCCATCTCTCTGTTTACATTGCCCATCTGTTCTTGTATGCTTTCTACTTTATCTATTAGAGCCCTTAGCTTATTAATCATAGTTGTTTTAAATTCCTTATCTGATAATTCCAACATTAGTGCCATGTCTGGTTCTGATGTTTGTGCTCCATCTTCAAGCTGTATTTTGCCTTTTAGTATGCCTTGTAATTTTTTTCTTGATAGCCCAACATGATATAGGAGGTAAAATGAACTGCTGTAAATAGGCCTTTAGTAATGTGGTAGCAAGAAGTAGGCGAAGAGGAAGTATTCTGCAGTCCTATGATGAGGTCTTAGCCTTTTAGTAAACCTGTGCCTGTGAATTATACAAGCATTTGTCATGTTTTTTTCCTTCTCCCTTAGGTGGACAGGATGGCTGGAGTGGACTGGAGTTGGGTGTTTCCCTTCTACCTCATGGAAGGGTAGAGCTGGCTGGGGTTGGGTTCCTACCCCCAGGTCGGTTAGGATCTGATAAAACCACAACAGGTTAGGCTCTGATTAACTAGTTTCTCCTAAGAGCGGATCTTGTTAGGAAGACTAGGATGTATTCAAAATGGTCCACTTTCCCCTCCCCCTGCAGAAGCACAAGGGACTTTTCTCTGATATTTACCATGAGAATCTGGTCAATCTCCTGGAGGTTAAACACACAAAAGTGTGGGGGCCATCACTATGACTGGGTCCTCCTTGAGTTTTTAACTCTCATATATATCCACACCTAGCCTCCAGCAATTCATCAATTACAGTTCAGATTTTCCTGCTTATGTAAATGGTTTCCACAGAAGTCTGTGCTCCAGTATTTTGTAATTCTCTGCATCTACCTGTCTGTCTTTCCAATTTGGGGATAGCAGTTTGCCCTGTGACTTCTCTTCTCTTACCGATCTAAGAAAAGTTGTTGATTTTTCAGTTCCTTCAGCTTTTTACTTGTTAGGACTGAGTGTCAACTTCTAAGCTTCTTACATGGAGAACCTGAAACTGGAAGTCCAAAACTGTTTTTACTCATCTTCATTTTCCTCTTTTCTTGATATGGCTAGTAGATTCTTTCATGTTCAAGGGCTTTAAAGTATCAAGAGAAATATCTGCTGGTTATACTTTGTCTAATATATAATTGATTAATTTTTTTTAAATTAGCATTTAAAATTAGTCACGTAGTATTTTCACAACATATAAAATATCTAAATAAAAAACTTAGATCTCACTCACCAATTTAAATATTTTAATAAACCAATTTAAATGTTTTAATGTATAGCTATAAAAATTCAAGTATTTTATATCAAATTATTTTATCTTTAATATGCTGGAAACACCTTAATACTGTCTTATTGTTGGAAAATGATATAGTAATGTCATATTTATCAATACCTTACACTAGTGGTTCTCAAACTTTAGCATGTAACAGAATCACTTCTGGGACTCATAAAAACACAGACTATTGAGCCCTACCCTCAGAGTTCCTGACTTAGAGGTCTGGGATGGGCCCCAAAGAATTTGTATTTTTAGCAAATTTGTATTTTTAGGTGCTACTGGCACTGCTGATACAAAGACCACACTTTGAGATCCTCTGCCTTACTCTAAAACCTATTTCTAAAGTGTTATAACCCAGATTTATATATAAATCTTCAGCATGTCTCTTACACTTTTTACTCAACAGATTCAGGTTTACTTACCCAAGACACTGAGCCAGATTTTCCCTCTCAGGCCAGACTGAGGGTTAGACATGCATTGACTGTCAGTAATTTCAACCCCAGAACCTGAGACTACTTGGGCCTTGCAAGATGAATGTATCCCAGTCCTTTACTCAGCTTGTGTTTACAGTTAGACTTTTCAGGAAATTTTCCAATGGTTTGCTGTAACCATCCCCTTTTTCTGATGCTGGAGATTCCAAATGGCTCTTGATCTGAATGACTTATATTCACAGTCTTGCCCCGTTAAAAGCCAATTTTGCAACTGTTTGTTCTGAGCTGGGCCTGGTCAGTTTCAGTAGAATCTAAAGGCTTTAGTAACCCTGATTTACATAAATCTTCTTTTTCACCTTCCAGACCTGTAAAATTCACACAGTTCTTGCAAAATAAACTATATAAAACATTTTAGGGAAAAGTTGACCAAATATGGTATACATAAGAAAAAATTTGTGTATGGTAAAGAAATAGTGCAGTGTTGAGGATATACCTTAGTGGTAGAGTGCATGCTTTGCATGTATGAGGTCTTGGGTTCAATCCCTGGTATCTCCATGTACTTATTCTCACAGTTCCCAGCAGACACTACATTTCCAATGCTGAGTCTTGGTAAACAGGCACATTTGGCTTTTAGCACACTAAATATTTCTGAGTAATTTAAACTTCAAGCACCTAAGTCAGACTTCATCTTCCAGTATCCTAGTTTGAGAGACAAATACACTGCTGGAAAAAATTTAGTTTGCTTTCACTGCAAAGTCCCTGAGGCTGCTATATCCCTTTTTTGGAAGAGGTGGAAAATGGAAGGGGTAAGATATGTGTTAAGTTGAAACAATGGATTGGTTTGTTTCCACCCCTGCCCTTAGTTTTTTCAACAGCTCTTTGTTGTTTTCTACAAGTGCTTCTATGTCCCTAAGCCAAAACCAAATTATTTTCTTATTCCTTTTATTTTCGAAGCAATCATATTTGAAGTCAGCTGCTGAATAGAAAGTAAAAGTGGGTAAAGGTTTGACTAATTTCTAAGTACTTGGCTGCCTGCAGCTAAGAAGGTGACCAGGAGAATATTCTTTGTCTAAGAGGAGAGAGTTGGTTTGCACATTAACTGCCTTGTGAGTTGTATTTAACTCACTCTAGTTTTGAGCCAGGGGCCTCTTACAGCATATGTAACTCACATGTCTCTTCACCTTGGGTGCTTGAGAACCTTTTTTCAAGTTGCATATATTCATACAAAGAAAACAATAAAAAAAGACAAAATTTTCATTAAATTAGAAAGAATTGTTTTGTTTTCGAAGTTTTTATTTTATTTTGTAATAAAACCCTGTAGCCCAGGCCCAGCGCCATGGCTCACGCCTGTAATCCTAGCACTCTGGGAGGCCGAGGCGGGCAGATTGCTCCAGGTCAGGAGTTCAAAACGAGCCTGAGCGAGACACTCCCCCACCCCCATCTCCCATCTCTACTAAAAATAGAAAGACCAACTAAAAATATATATACACAAAATTAGCCAGGCATGGTGGCGCATGCCTGTAGTCCCAGCTACTCCAGAGGCTGAGGCAGGAGGATTGATTGAGCCCAGGAGTTTGAGGTTGCTGTGAGCTAGGCTGACGCCACGGCACTCACTCTAGCCTGGGCAACAAAGCTAGACTCTGTCTCAAAATTAAATAAATAAATAAATAAATGAATAAGGAGGTCAGGTGCCGTGGCTCACCCCTGTAATCCTGGCAGTTTGGGAGGCCCAAGTGGGAGAATCACTTGAGGCCAGGAATTTTAGACCAGCCTGAACAACATAGCAAGACCCGCATCTCTACAAAAAATAGAAAAATCAGCCAGGCATGGTGGTGTGCACCTGTGGTCCCATCTACTCTGGAGGCTGGGGCAGAAGGATTGCTTCAGTCCAAAAATTGGAGGTTGCAGTGAGCTCTGATCACTGCACTCTAGCCCAGGCAACAGAGTGAGAACTTGTCTCAATAAAAAGTAAAATAAAATTAAAAATAAATAAGGAAGCCGGGTGCGGTGGCTCACACCTGTAGTCCTAGCACTCTGGGAGGCCGAGGCGGGCAGATTGCTCGAGGTCAGGAGTTTGAAACAAGCCTGAGCAAGATCGAGACCCCGTCTCTACTATAAATAGAAAGAAATTAATTGGCCAACTAATATATATAGAAAAAATTAGCTGGGCATGATGGCGCATGCCTGTAGTCCCAGCTACTCAGGAGGCTGAGGCAGGAGGATTGCTTGAGCCCAGGAGTTTGAGGTTGCTGTGAGCTAGGCTGACGTCATGGCACTCACTCTAGCCTGGGCAACAAAGCTAGACTCTGTCTCAAAATTAAATAAATAAATAAGGAGCTTTTACAAATCAATTTCCAAAATAAACTAATGAGAAAAATAAGTAAGTAAAACAGTTTTTTAATCTAACCAAAAAATTGTTCTGCCTACCAGTTTGGATGAAGGCAGAACTTGTGCAAGGCAGCCCTGATTGTTGAATACATTAACAGGGAAGTATGCAAATGGTATGTGGCAGGTAGTGTTTTAATTTAAAATGAGTTGCAAGCTGTATTCATATTTTAACTTAAAATATTCTGAACAATAGAACTTAATATATTTTGTCTGAAACTATCCCATTAGCTGATGTCAAGTGTTTTGAGTTAAATCAGAAAAATTACAGTAACATTTACAGATTTATACTTCACATGAAAGAAAGGAAGGAAGAAGACAAATATATAATCACAATAGTTTACTCTGTATTATCCATTAGGAAACTCCAGGTGAAATCTCTGTCAGTCATTGAAGCTTTCTTAAGTTGGGTTTAACATGAAACATCATTCCACCCTTCCAGTTTGCTAATAATATTTTATTTGGATTACTGGAAGTTCTAGCTCAAATCTTTATTAAAAGTTTCTGAGGAAGGGAAGGAGGGAGAGAGGAAGGAGGGCAATGAATTAATAAAGTAGTGAGTGAATGAGCAAATAGACGAATTTTTTCCAAGAAGATTCCATGTGCACTCAAGCTTCGTTATGGTTTGAAATTTCCAAAATGTTGAGTCCTAACCCCCAGTACCTCAGAATGTAACTCCATTTGGAAATTAGATCCTTAAAGAGGTAATAAAGTAAAAAAAAAAAGTCATTGGGGCGGGCCCTCAGCCAATAAGACTGATAAGGCTAATGTCTTTATAAGAAGATGAGATTTGGAGAGACTCACATGAAAGTGAAGACACCAGAAGAACACAACCATCTAGTAGTCAAGAAGAGAGGCCTTAGAAGAAACCTACTCTTGTCTGGGCGCGATGGCTCACACCTGTAATCTTAGCACTTTGGGAGGCCGAGGCGAGTGGATTGTTTGTTCCCAGAAGTTTGAGACCAGCTGAGCAAGAGCGAGACCTTGTCCCTACTATAAATAGAAAACAATTAATTGGCCAACTAATATATATAGAAAAAATTAGCTGGGCATGGTGGCACATGCCTGTAGTCCCGGATACTCGGGAGACTGAGGCAGTAGGATTGTTTGAGCCCAGGAGTTTGAGGTTGCTGTGAGCTAGGCTGACGCCACGGCACTCACTCCAGCCTGGGCAACAAAGTGAGACTCTGTCTCAAAAAAAAAAAAGAAATAAAAGAAAATAGAAAGAAATTAGCTGGACAACTAAAAACATATAGAAAAAATTAACCAGGCATGGTGGTGCATGCTTGTCGTCCCAGTTACTCTGGAGCCTGAGGCAGTAGGATTGCTTGATCCTAGGAGTTTGAGGTTGCTGTGAGCTAAGCTGATGCCATGGCACTCTAGACGGGGCAAGAGAGTGAGCCTCTGTCTCAAAAAATAAAAATGAAGAAATCTACTGTCTTGACACCTTGATCTCAGACTTGTAGCCTCTTGAATTGGGAGAAAATAAATTTCTGTTGTTTAAGCTGCCCAGCCTGTGGTACTTTGTTTCTTTTTTTTTTTTTTTTTTTTTGAGACAGAGTCCTACTTTGTTGCCCAGGCTAGAGTGAGTGCCATGGCATCAGCCTAGCTCACAGCAACCTCAATCTCCCGGGCTCAAGCAATCGTTCTGCCTCAGCCTCCCAAGTAGCTGGGACTACAGGCATGTGCCACCATGCCCAGCTAATTTTTTCTATATATATTAGTTGGCCAATTAATTTCTTTCTATTTATAGTAGAGACGGGGGTCTTGCTCTTGCTCAGGCTAGTCTTGAACTCCTGACCTCGAGCAATCCGCCTGCCTCGGCCTCCCAGAGTGCTGGGATTACAGGCGTCAGCCACCACACCCGGCTCTGTGGTACTTTGTTATAGCAGCCCAAATAAACACATACAATACTAAATGCTATTCAAGAAACAATTATATATATGGAGAGAGAGAGTCTCATTCTATCGCCCCAGGTAAAGTGCAATGACATCACAGTAGCTCACTGCAACCTCAAACACCTGTTCTCAAGTGATCCTCTTGCCTTAGCCTCCCAAGTAGCTGGGACTACAGGCAGCCACCAAGCCTGGTTAATTTTTTTTTTTTTTGTCTATTTTTGGTAGAGACTGGTCTTGCTCTTGCTCAGGCTGTTCCTGAACTCTTGACCTCAAGTGATCCTCCCATCTGGGCCTCCCAGAGTACTAGGATTACAGGCATGAACCACCATGCACCACTCGGGAAACAATTTTTTTTAAATATTAGATTATAAAGAATGAAATATTTGATTTCCTTAAGTATTAAGTTTGACAGTTGATATCTCTGACATTTCACTTTGACACTTTCTTGTTTTATTTTTATCGTGAAGGCACATCCTCAGTCTTTCAAACGAACAGTTTGGCTTATGATTATCTTTCAAATTTGTTTTAGAGCAATTTTTTTGAAACCATGGATAAGTCAAAAATTCATGTTATTTTTGAATCTGAGTTCCTTGTGGCACCAATGCAGCGCAGACAGCTGGAAATATCAATGAAGTGTTTGAGAAGGATGTGGCTAATGAATGCACAGTACCTCGATGGTTTGGCAAGTTCCCTTCTGGTGATTTTAATCTTGAAAATGAGCCATGTGGGTGACCTGAGACCATGGTGTACAATGATGAAAGCTGTAGTGGAAGTGAATCCATTTCGACCTATATGTGAATTAACAGCAAGGTTTGATGTTACTTTTCCAACAATATTGGATGACTTCAAACAAATCGGCAAGGAAAAGAAGCCGGCTAGATGGGTAACACATTGACTGCCATCTGAGTTGTATTTAACTCAGGCTAGTTATGAGCCCAGGGCAGCATGAAGCAAAACCCTGCTGTTGGATCCTGAAAATCTTACTTATTGATGTTTTTACTGTAACAATTAAGATTGACAATTTAATTCTAAAAACGTGGAATGCATTGCATATAACTCATGCACAGAACACAATAAAAAATAACAAATTTGAAAGGATTGTTTTGTTTTAATAAAACCCTGTGGCTCCAGGAAGATTTTTTTTTCTAGTGTGGCAGTCAATGTGTTAACATCAGAAGAGAAATCGTCTTGAAGCTTGCCTTTCTTTGCTGTCACAACACAAAGGCGAACCATACATTTCTACAGTGTATTGTTACATGTGGTGAAAACTGATTCTTTTTGACAATGGCAAGTGTTTGGCACAATGGTTGGATAAAGACTGTTGAATAAAGATGAAGTGTCCAAACACAGTCCAAAACCAAATATTCATAAAAAATAAAAGAAGTTAATGGTGTCTATTCAGTGGTCCAGCGCTGGTATTATCCACTACAGCTTCATGAAACCTTGTCAGCCCATTACGGTGGATGTCTACAGGAACCATTTGGATGACATGATGAAGATGTTTGCAATTAGGCAGCTGAGACTGGTCAATAGAGACAGGCCTGTCCTCTTGCAAGACATTGCTCCATCGCGTGTCACACAACAATGCTACTCAAACTACAGAAGCTGGACTTGGAAACTCTGTCATCCACAATATTCACCAGATGTTGCACCAACTGGCTGCCACTTCCTCCAGGCTTTGGACCACTTCTTGCAAGGAAAAAGATTCAATTCTCAACAAGCTATGGAAAATGCCTTCCGAAATATCATCACCACTGGCTCTCCAGGCCTCTTTGCTGCTGGCATAAACAAGCTACCGCTAAGATGGCAAAACTGTGTTGATAGTTTAGGCTCATAATTTGATTAATTGTACTCCTTCTTGTTTGAAATATAATAAACTACACTTTTTAAAATTATAATTATTTAATCTAATATATCCAAAATATTATTATTTCAACATGTGATCTATATAATATTATTATCAAAGTTTTTTTACAGCCGAGTATGGTGGCTCACGCCTGTAATCCTAGCACTCTGGGAGACCGAGGCGGGAGGATCGCTCTAGGTCAGGAGTTCAAAACCAGCCTGAGCAAGAGTGAGACCCTGTCTCTACTAAAAATAGAAACCAATTAATTGGCCAACTAAAAATACATAGAAAAAATTAGCCGGGCATGTAGTCCCAGCTACTCGGGAGGCTGAGGCAGAAGGATTGCTTGAGCCCAGGAGTTTGAGATTGCTGTGAGCTAGGCTGATGCCACGGCACGCTAGCAACAGAGTGAGACTCAAATAAAAATAAATAAAATAAATAAAAATAAATAAAAAACTAAGTTTTTTTGGTACTAAATCTTTCAAAGCCACTCTGTATTTTAAGCTTCCAGCACATCCCAATTTGAACCAGCCTATTCTATATAGCCCCCATGTGGCCAGTGACTGCCTCAGTGAAGTTCACATCTGAAGGTTCTGAGTCTGATAACCTCAGGGAGGTGAAGGGCCTGAATCCACCTTTTCTGCCAGAGGCTAGAGAACACCTTTTTCTGCCAAAATCTTTTCTGAGGCCCAAGGGTGGGAGAGATGGTGCCCAGAAAGAGAGAACAGGAAGCTACAAGTGAACAATGGATGGGGGTGGTAGGGTGGGGGGAGGCCCAGGAGAAGGAAATACTGTGTTTCCCCGAAAATAGGACCTACCCATAAAATAAGCTCTAGCAGGATTTCTAAGCATTTGTGCAATATAAGCCCTACCCCAAAAATGAGACCTAGTGATGGGCGTGACTACGCATCTTATCTGCATTTCATCACGGAACAGAACGGTAAAGAAGAGGAGTGGCCCTTCTCATCTGCCCCGTGAGAGCTCTATTGCTGGACATGAGAGATTGGGGCCAATGGTTCTAAAGGAAATAGAGTCGCAAGAAATTCAGGATGGAATTCGGGGTTTGGAGAGTTAGGATGATGTTCCAGAAGAAGACGACTTAACTATATTTGAATAAATGTAGCTTGTTGTACCATACTTAGAAAAAAATAACACATCCCCTGAAAATAAGACCCTAGGGTGTATTCTTGAGGAAAAATAAATATAAGACCCTGTCTTATTTTCGGGGAAACATGGTACATGTCTTTATATTTGTCCACAGCCTTGACCTAGAGAGTATAGATGTGAGGAAAATAGATTATCTTGCAATTTGGCCTTGGCCCTAATTGTCAGGCTGTGGTTATCTGTTTCCTCCTGTGGTGTAAGGAACTATCTGATTTTAAGCACCAATCACAGGTTTACATGTATACACACATTTCTGTGTAACTCAACACCATCTAACAAGTGATCCAACTTTAAATATGGGGAAAATAAAATCAGTATGTATAGGGTACCCTCTGTTTGCCAGTTAGCTAATAATCAACCTGTCATTGAATCCTGGGATTCTATCTGCATCAAGTGTATGTATTAGTTAGCTACTGCTATTTATTGGCTTGTGATTAAGCAGGTAAGCAATTTAGTCTGTGCTCAGCAGGGCCATTTTCTGGTCTTGGCTGGACTCCTTCAGGCATATGCGATCAGTTGCTGGTTGACTAGGCAGCTGTGCTTCTGTAGGTGATCTGGCTGTCAGTTTTGGTTCTCCTTCCCATGGTATCTCATCCTCCAACAAGTTAACATTGTCTTGTTCTCATGGGCATGGTAGAATTCATATCCTGATTTCTGGGGAGTCCCAGCATCCTCCTTACGAATATCCCAGTACCTGCTAGTCACAGAGTGACAGAGGCTGCGTCAGAGCCACCTCAACTTCCCAGAGCAAAGAGAAGGAGAGGTGAACATGGACCTCAGCAGAGGACATGTGGGCAAGAGAGACAAAGGCCTGGCCAGATCCCGGAGGCCAACTCCTCCTTTCCAACTTCACACCAGAGTAGCTAAACTACACTTTTGATTTGAAATCGGACATTTCAGATTTAATGACCAACACATGTTACTGTTACAAAAAGCATTTCATTAATTTTGTTTCCTATTCTTTTCACAGCCCAGGGAAAACAAAGGAGATATGTATTGCCATGCAGCATTCATTCCTACTTTCTTTTGGTTGACATTCTATACTGAAGAGCTTGTCCATTTCCTGGACTCCTTTGCAGCTTAGGATCTTGATGCCAGTGAGATTTGACTGATTATTAGATGTGCTGCTCTGACATTTAGAAGGCAGGATATCATTATACTTATTTTGGCTATTTTTTGCTGGCAAGCAAAATTGTAGATACATGCTTTCTCTGCAGCAGTGTTATAGGGTCCGGTCTCTAACTTTCTAGGATTAGAGAGAAAGTTGTGGCAGAGGCACTACCCTCTCTCTCTTCCCAGCTAAGCTTTTATCTGCTTTGGGGTAGAGACCAAGCCTTTTCAGCTCACCTTTCCACACCTTGTAATGAGTAGGCATAGAATTTTTGGAATGAATGAGGGGATTAATAGAGCTCTATAATTATCAAGTAAGGTAGATAAAGGCGTATCTTTCACTGCTTGAGACCAGCTTTAAGAGGGGTTTGTGTACCACATAGAATTAACTCGTTTCAGTGATTTCATATTCAGAAATACAACTTTATAGAATTGACATGTTGGCCCAGTGTCATGACACTCCCATTCAGATGCTGCCTCTAATGGCCCAATTTAAATCCACCAAGCAGAAAAAATGATAATCATATAAAAATCAATGTCAAGAAGCAAAATATGTCCCTAAAACAGCATATGTTTTCTTAATACCCATTTGTGATTTACTCTGTATCGATTTGTGAAAGTCAAAGATGTTTTTCAATGGTTCATGGACACCCAAGAACTTAAGGAGGTCAGTGACCAACTTAAAAGAATATGCAAAATTTGTCCATAAGTCTTCATATGAGTATATGTGTGTGTGTGTTCATAGACAAAAGTTTCATCAGATAATCGAATGAGTTCATGTGCCATACAATGTTAATAACTACAATATTATTCTAAATCATACTGGATACTGTTTGATTTCATAAATAAGATTATTTGGTATTTAAATTATGACTTTGAACTGAGAAATATTGAATTTAAATCTTAGCTTATTTATTGGCTGTGAGATTTGAGCAAGTTACTTTACTTCTCTCTGATACTTAATTTATTTGTAAAATTTGCATAATAATGCTTTCTTTAGACAGTATTCTAGGGATTAAGTGTATGCAAGAAAATACATAAAATGCAATTTATTAACAGTAAGTGTTCAATAAATTGCAACCATTTTTCAACTATCTATAATTTTAGCAAGACTGCTTGGAGTTTGAAAAACCAGAAGGATGTAGTTTTTGATGGTTTGAATTAAAAATTTTACAATTTTATTTTAGAAATTCTCTGACCATGATTGATCTTGAACCACCAAGTACAGTTAAATCCCAATTAGCTGTGTGAAAGATCTTCGGAGTGACTGACAATCTCTGAGAATGTAGGTGGGAATGATAAAAGGTTGGAGAGATTTGATATTGCAATTGAAGATGATTTTAGACTGAAAATTAAGATATTACAATTAAAGATGATTTTAGAATGAAAATTAGAATGAACTGCAAAAATGGGTACATGTACTTAAAGACAGTACTGCTAAGGTCTTGCTAGGACTCAAACCCAGGACCTCCTATTTACAAAACAGGCACCTCAGCCAACTAAGCCACAGAGCCAGTGGGCTCAGAGTTCTGGCTTGTTTTTTAATCCAAATGGTACTCGATTAGGTGAAAAGTTGTTATTGTGTACACTATTTTTTTTTTATAGATCTACTTCATTGCAAAGGCAGATTCCAAAAGGGACTGCTGGAAACCAGACTTCTTTCAAGTCCAACAAAACATACACACACTCAACACAATCAGAGAATGTGCTAGAACAACGTCAGCGTGTCCAGAGAACAGATAAAGCCACGGAATAGGAAGGAGGGGAGATGAGCAGAGTGTTCACTGCTGAGGAAGGGGCATCTATCTCTAGGTGCAGCGAGAACAGTTTTTACATTCCATTGCATTGTGGGTAATTTAGAATCATCAAGTGATTGGATATTCTAAAAGTGGAGTGAAAGGCTTTTCTAGCAAATAGATTAGTTAGAACGTTCATCAAATTAATGACATCTGGCTATTAGAAGACAACACACTTGTGCTCTAAAAAACGATCAAAGCCTCCTAACAGGTTCAGATTATCCGAACACCTGTTAGATCTTACTCCTCTTGAGAAAGTAGACCACAGCAAGAAGGCGGCTTGGTCAGAGCACACTTTACAGTTTTATGATTCAAATCCAAAGAGCCTTTCCCTCCCTGAGGCAATGGCCTCTGTTCTAGCGCCTCCTAGGAAGATGCACACGTGGAAACCAAAACTTGTGGGCGTTGGGGAAGCCTCACCAGTCAGTGAAATTCCTCCTCTATCCTGCCTTCCTCATTTTGGTTCTTCAAGAGATGTTCTCTAATGTCTTCCTCATGGATCCTCACCTTGTAGAAGCTAAACAAATGTGAACTGATTGAAAAATTCCCAAATTAACTTTTATTCTTAAACTCTCAGTGATCTTATCCTAGTTTTCTGCCTTTAATTTAGAACTAAGGTTGGTGCATACAGTAAGGGGATAAGCAAGTGCCACTGCACATCTACCCCGCTTCCACTGCCTTGTAAAAAGGCACTGGGGAGGACTCCAGAATTCGTTACTGAACCAGGTAATGGCTGGAAGGAACTCTGAGTCTCTAACCCTTGAATTCCAAAGCCTTTCTTAATTCATCTCTTGAGTCAAATGTTGGGGCATTCTATCCCACTCAGAATGTTTTCGTAGTGAATCTAACCTTACTTTCTTGTAATCAGGATAGTCACTTTTTAATTTAATCTATATGAACAAACTGCTATGATTAGAACTACACTATTACTCCATTTACAGTTACTGTATTTTTACTGTATTTGGAAAGCAGTCCTCCAAAATCATAACAGACCAGGAATAATGGTGTTTCTGAATTCTAAATAGCTGAATTGTTTATGATCAGGATTGTATAAATTTCAGTCCCCCAAATACAATTAAGTTGTTTTTCAAGTCTATCCCCAAACTTAACCAAAATGAACTTATTTTAAAAGGAAACTAGTGAATAAGGGTGAAGTGAAGTAAGTGTGAGAGGTTCATATCCCTAATTTAAAAATTGAACAAAGGCCAGGCGGGATGGCTGACGCCTATAATCCTAGCACTCTGGGAGGCCGGGAGGATAAGTCAAGGTCAGGAGTTCGAAACCAGCTCTGAGCAAGAGTGAGACCTCGTCTCTACTAAAAATAGAAAGAAATTAATTGGCCAATTAAAATATATAGGACAAATTAGCCAGGCATGGTGGCGCATGCCTGTAGTCCCAGCTACTCGGGAGGCTGAGGCAGTAGGATTGCTTGAGCCCAGGAGTTTGAGGTTGCTGTGAGTAGGCTGACGCCACGGCACTCTATGTCCTAGGACTTTACTTGCACTTACCACTAACTGACTCACTCACCCAGAGCAACTTCCAGTCCTGCAAGCTTCATTCATGGTAATTGCCCTATACAGATGTTCCATTTTTTTATCTTTTATACTGTATTCTTACTGTACCTTTTCTATATTTAGATATGTTTAGATACACAAATACCTACCATTCTGTTCCAATTGCCTACAATATTCAGTACAGTAACATGCTATACCCATTTGTAGCCTAGGAGCAATAGGCTACCATCTAGCCAAGGTGTATAGTAGGCAATACCATCCAGGTTTGTATAAGTACACTCAAGCTGTTTGCCCAATGACAAAATTGCCTAAGAATGCATTTTTCAAAACGTATCCTCATTGTTATGCAATGTATGCTTGTATAAGGATTTTCATCTTTTGGAAATCTATTATTGGAGATATCTCTGAGGAAAATCCACCCACTCGAACAACAGCAATAACAAAAATAGATAAAATATAGGCTGGGCATGGTGCTTCATGCCTGTAATTCTAGTACTCTGGAAGGCCCAGGCGGGATGAGCTCAGGAGTTCAAGACTTGCCTGAGCAAGAGGGAGACCTCTCTACTAAAAATAGAAAAAATTAGCTGGCATGGTGGTATGGGCCTGCAGTCCCAGCTATTCAGGAGGCCGAGACAGGAGGATCACTTGAACCCAGGAATTTGAAGTTCCTGTGAGCTAGGCTGATGCCATGGAACTCTAGCCTGGGCAACAGAGGGAGACTGTCTCAAACCAAACCAAACAAACAAACAAAAAACAATTTTGTTGTTTTAAGCTACTGAGGTTTTAGATTTTAGATTTGTTACTGAAAAATTACATCCTGACAAAAACGTTATTAAAGCAACCATGCTTTTGCATTGTGTTTAAGATCCAGTAGAACAATTATTATCATTTTAAATTCTACTAGGAAAATGAGTCTGAAATGAATTATCTTAATACTATCTAGATAAATCAAGCATGTTTTAAACACAGCTTATTTGAAATATTTTACTTGGTGGATACAACTTTTAAGCTGTATTATTTTTACTTTAATCATTCATTTTTAAGTTTTGAAATTGTCTGAATAATGTTTCAGAGGATTTGTAACAATTTAAAGTAAAAATAATTAATAGCCATGAAAGGAAAAAATAATTGCATCTTTAAGAATTGGAAAATAAACAACATATTGTTTCAAAGTTAGTGGCTCAGTGAAAAATGGCTTCTCATATAGGATATCTGTGAAGATATATTTTCTTTGGTTATTTTTGTTTGTTTCTTCTTGCTGGTAAACACTAGCTTGCTTATAAATTTTCATTATACTTTATGGGAGAATCTTATAATTTTGATTTTATTTTTCCTCAATTTAAAGTGGCTATCTTTATAGTAAGAGAAATAACAATTAGACCTGTAGTGGGTTTATCATTGGTGGCACTAGAAACTAAAAACAACAACAAACAAATAATGAAAGAACATGATTACAGTGCTGAGAAAAGATAATTTTGAGGTTAAAATTCTATATTTAGCCAAATAATAGGGATTACAAAAGACCTTTAAATATGTGCCAATAACTAAGATCCTTGTTTAAATAAACATGAAATAATAGGAAATTTGTAGTTAAATCTTTAGAAAAGCAGTTATTTTAATTTTTAAAATAATACATATTTGGATGACAGAAAAACAAGGTGGAACTAAAATGTTAGCAACGATATCATGGAATTTGTAGATAATATTCATAATGATACATTTATAAAATCTTTGTATTGTTTAAAAAGAGAATCAGGTGGGGGCCTGGTGGCTCAGGCCAGTAATCTCAGCACTCTGGAAGCCCGAGGTGGCCAGATCGTTTGAGCTCAGGAGTTCAAGACCAGCTTGAGCAAGAGCAAGACCCGATCTCTACTAAAAAAATAGAAAGAAATTAGCTGGACAAATATATATATATATATATATATATATATATAAAGAAAGATTAGCCAGGCATGGTTGTGCATGCCTGTAGTCCCAGCTACTTAGGAGGCTAAGGCAGGAGGATCACTTGAGTCCAGGAGTTTGAGGTTGCTGTGAGCTAGGCTGATGCCACAGCACTCTAGCTCAGGCAACAGAGTGAGACTCTGACTAAAAAAAAAAAGAAAGAGAGAATCAAAATATTGATTATGTTCAGTAGATTTGATACTTCTGTTGTGACTCAGAACTGGGAAGACTCCAACATTCAGTGTGGCTAATGAAAAGCCCAAGAAATAACTCCATGTTCATATTAATATTCAGTTGGTAGGACAGGATGAAACTGTAGTATAATTTAAAACTAAGAGGCATTTATCACTTAGTAAACTAATGAAACATAATGTAAATACAGAATTTGACAATCAATGGAAAATTGGACAAAGCATATAAAGACTCAATTTCCAGTGAGGAAATGAAAAAGGCCAAAAAAAACCACAAAAAAACTATGAAATATGCTAAACTTCACTAGCAATTGGAGAAATGCAAATGTGAAGAATACGTCTATCTTCATCATACTGGCAAAATTTTAAAAGTGCAATAATGCCAAGGTAAATTAGGTAAATTAATGGTGGAAAATGGAAATTATCATAGATTTTTTTTTTTTTTTTGAGACAGAGTCTCACTGTGTTGCCCAGGCCAGAGTGCCATGGCATCAACCTAGCTCATAACAACCTCAAATTCCTGGACTCAAGCAATCCTTCTGCCTCAGCCTCCCAAGTAGCTGGGACTACAGGCATGCGCCACCATGCCCGGCTAATTTTATATATATATTTTTTTTAGTTGGCCAATTAATTTCTTTCTATTTTTAGTAGAGACGGGGTCTCACCCTTGCTCAGGCTGGTTTTAAACTCCTGACCTTGAGCGATCCTCCCTCCTCAGCCTCCCAGAGTGCTAGGATTACAGGCATGAGCCACCGCGCCCAGCCTGGCAATTTCACTTCTTGATGTATGACTTTGCAACTTCTTACAAATTTGTCCAAGGAGACATACACAATAATTTTTTTTTTGAGTATTGCTTATAAAGCAAATATTTGAAATAAAATTATATGTTCTCCAATAGATTAACTGTACAACAGTTAAAATATATGAGACATATCTTTTTCTATCATAAGCAATTTGTTAAGCACATAATACTGAATAAAAAGAACATTCTAATAAGTATTGTTACAGTACAATACAAAAAAGAACATTGTAATAAGTATTACAATGTGACAGGTAAATACTGTAAAATTTTTATAGGCGACACATATATGCAGTAAAAGATTAAAACACAGATTGGAAGGATACATATGGACTTTGGGATAGCTGTTACTTTTTCTTTTCTTTTTATTTTTTTTGAGACAGAGTCTCGCTTTGTTGCCCAGGCTAGAGTGAGTGCCGTGGAGTCAGCCTAGCTCACAGCAACCTCAAACTCCTGGGCTCAAGCAATCCTGCTGCCTCAGCCTCCCAAGTAGCTGGGACTACAGGCATGTGCCACCATGCCCGGCTAATTTTATATATATATATATATATATATATATATATTTTTTTTTTTTTTTTTTTTTAGTTGGCCAATTAATTTCTTTCTATTTATAGTAGAGATGAGGTCTCGCTCTTGCTCAGGCTGGTTTCGAATTCCTGACCTCGAGCAATCTGCCCGCCTCAGCCTCCCAGAGTGCTAGGATTACAGGCGTGAGCCACCCAGCCAGGGCGGCCTATAGCTGTTACTTGTAAGGAGAAAGGAAGGTGAGGGGTGATACTTCAACCACACCTCTAAATTATTTCTTGAGTAAAAGAAAGATCTGGATAATGGGTACTTGATGTCTATTACAATATTCTCTATTTATGCTGAGAATATGTCATAATTAACTTGAATAAAATAAAATATATTTGCATAAGGTTCCACAATTAGAAGAACAATAGAGAAGTAAAGCTGGAGGCCAGCATGCTTGCAAATGCCAGGTATTAATTAGCCTACTTGCTTTATATGTAGTAGACCCTCTTCTTTCAGCCAATTATCGCCAAAATTTCTATATTTTCAAAGCCATGAATTAATACCCGGAGGAAATAACAAAGGGCAGAAAAATGGCCCTTGCCATTAAGTAGCTAAATGCTAGTTGGCAAAAACAAAATGTATCCATGAGTAATGACACTGTAGCTTTACCTAGAGCGTGAATGGAAATGGGCTTTCCCTACAACACATTGACACAGGTAAAGGCAAATTGCCCAGCACTTCACATCAAACATACCCCAGAAAGAAAACAAAAGTAAAAGGGGAAAAAATAAAGACAGTAACTTTGCCACAGTGATCTAAATTTTCCTGATTTGTCAAGACAACCATTGCAAATAACTTAGAATTTACCCTAAAAGAAAACTTTGGGAGGAAAAATAGGACCATTTAAGGTTTAAGCAAAAGAAGTTCTCTCTGAGCAAATTAGCTCTCTTCAGTATAATATTTTCCATCTACTTAGTTTATTTTAATATTTAATTTTCATTGATGAATAACTTATTGGAAGTACCAAAAAAATGAAGAAAGCAGAAAGTGAAATATTTCAAATAAATTGATCTTCATTTTTTTATCTTCTTTGGAGAAATGCCTATTCAAGTTATTTGTCTTTTTTTTTTTTTTTTTTTTGAGACAGAGTCTCGCTTTGTTGCCCAGGCTAGAGTGAGTGCTGTGGCATCAGCCTAGCTCACAGCAACCTCAAACTCCTGGGCTCTAGCAATCCTCCTGCCTCAGCCTCCCAAGTAGCTGGGACTACAGGCGTGCACCACCATGTCCGGCTAATTTTTTCGATATATATTAGTTGGCCAATTAATTTCTTTCTATTTATAGTACAGACGGGGTCTCGCTCTTGCTCAGACTGGTTTTGAACTCCCGTCCTTGAGCGATCCACCTGCCTTGGCCTCCCAGAGTGCTAGGATTACAGGCGTGAGCCACTGCACCCGGCCTATTTGTCCATTTTTAAATTGAGTTGCTTGCCTTTTTATTGTTGGATTATAAGAGTTCTTTATATATTCTGGATACAAGTTTCTTATCAGATATAAGATTTGGAAATATTTTCTTCCATTTCTCATTCTTTGGGTTGTCTTTTCATTTTCTTGATGAAGTCCTTTGAAGCACAACAGGTTTTAAGTTTGAGGAACTCCAATTTATTTTTTTCTTTTGTTGCTTGTTCTTTTGATGTCATATCTAAAATACCATTGCCTAATCCAAAGTCACAACAATTTACTTCTATGTTCTCTAAGATTTTTATAGTTTTAATTGTTGTATATATATCCACTCTTAGTTAGTCTTTGTGTCTGATATGAGGTAGAGGGTCCAGATTAATTCTTTTGCATATGGAAATCCAGTGTTTAGACACATTTAAAAAAAACAACTATTCTTTCCCCCATTTAATTGCTTTAGCACACTTATTGAAATCAATTGACCACAAATGTAAGAGTATATCTAGTGCATTTGTTACTTTGCTCATTACTAGAAAGTTAATCTTTTTGTTGCTATTTTAAATGAGTAGACACTGTATAGCTGCTATTCCAACCCCCATATCCACCTGTCTTCTCCTTTGACCACTTCACACTATGTGAACTCAGAAAGTGAGTTATCCATTTCTTTAGCTTCCCTTAGATCAAGAGGTGTTCACGTGCCCTAGTTCTGGCCCATAAGATATAAATTGAAGTCTACTGAGAGATTTGGGCAAGAGCTTTTTCTTTCCTGGTAAAGATTATGTACGTGTGTATGTATATATATATATACTAGTGTATGTATATATATATATAACCAGGGTTAATTCCTCTCCTATTCTTTCCTACCTTGAATGCAGTCTTTTTTCTTTAACATTTTCAGTGCATAATATATTAATGTAACTGTCTTCCCCTTCCCACCCACCATTTCTCTCTTAGAATCTTCATATTACTTCAGGCTAGGGCAACTCAGGCCCAGAAGTTCGCCTTTGAGTGGACTTTTTGTTCCAGGTGGCCACAGGTGATAACTTATTTCATGTTTTAGAGATTCTTGCCAAGTACTGTCTGATTTCCTTTCTTGAATGTTTACATTCTCACAGATTTGCCATATTTTCCTGCAGTCCTGTAACATACTCTGGTTACAAATGTCTTTGTGAGAAGTGCTTCAGTCGATTTCTTTCCCCTGATCCAGTTTGTCCTCTCTTTGTACTTGAAGC